>PVKH010003421.1:0-24980 GCA_004027955.1 Chaetophractus vellerosus
TATAGTATGTGTTTTTGGACTGGATATTCTTGGGACATCACCGTTACAGAAGAAAAACAAATAAATAACCAAGGAGCCCTCTGTGAAGGTATGCATGTTGCCAAGTTGAATCCAATGCTGAGCTAAATCCCAACCACATGGTACATATAAGTTGAATCCCTTCCAAATGCAGGGCTCCTTCTTAAGTAGCTGTATTGACTAATTACTTTCATCAGGATAATTGCACGTAAGAAAAGGGTACAATTATTTCTACCGAGTGGAATGTTGACATAGTTTAATGAAGAATTAATGCATGTGGTGACAAACTATATATTTAGAGAGGGAAATAAAGCAGTTACCAACAATCTGTTTCCAAAAGAAAGAATTTTTAAACATCTCTGGTATACTCTTAAATATTCAAAATGAAGCTTACAGTTATTTCCACAGCACATAAGACTCACGCCTCCATCTGAGGCAGTGAATGTCAATGCATTGCTATCAACCAGGCACTAATGGGCCCTAAGTTAGGATTTAAGAGTAAAGAAGTAATTAAATTGGGCTCAACTAGTGCCCACTTACATTACCACATTTCAAAGTGATCTTTTTTCAATCATTGTTCCACAAAAATAGTAAACCCACATCATCCTTCTTTGTGAGAGTGACAAATTTAGGAAAATAGACATGCAGAAGGGTTATAGTTGGAAATGCCAATGTGTTGACTGGGGCCTAGAATGACCACTGATGGATAACAGTCTTAAAATTAATTCTTTCATTCATCCATTCAACACATATTAATCAAGCATCTGTTACATGCAAGGTGATATATATATATATGCTAATTGCTGTATAGGAATCCAGAAGGAATCAGAAAAGGCATCCACTAGAGAGAGGTTTAGAATCCCCAAAGGACTATTCAACCATTCATTCCACAAGTGTCTACTGGCAACTGTGGACTCTGTGTGCACCACCCAAATACTCCTTTAAGACCTGAGGACTCAGTCCCCTAGCTGCCAGGAATGTGGACTGTTGATAGCTCACAACCGAGTCCCTCTCCAGAAATTGCTCTAGTCTAAAAGAAGCTGCCTGACCCAAGGTTATACCCTAGTCTTTAGAGGTATCTGCAGCCAATGGCTGGTGCTGCTCAGGTGTAAAGGCTCTTGACATAATTAAGACAACTATGAAGAGCATCACAGCTCGAGTCACCACACTATCAACCGAGGCCTCTGCTACAGCTCTGTCAAAATTCAACTCTGCCCATTCCTGTCTCTCAGTCTTCACAGGTGTGCTTACTGAAAGCTCTCCTCAATAAACCTCCTGCATACAAATCCCAAAGTCTCTGAGAAAGCCAATCTGGGACAAATTCATGCCAAAGGTGATTGTAGAAAGACAACTGTAAAGTGAGATTTGAGAGCTGGATTACAAAACTCAAAAGTAAGAATCCCATCACTGATATGTAACTTTGGTGTAATTGTTAAAGTTTCTATTAATGGAGATGGGAATGAAAGCCTAAGGGTGAAATATGTCCAATATAAGGTGAATTGTGAAAACCCGAGGGCCTCTTTGGTAATATAAGAAAAAAGACTCATCTCCTTGATGCAGAGGGCAGAAAAAGCTGAAGATCAGACACAGGTGGAACTACAGAGAAGGGTGAGTTCTCAGCACCAGTATGTCTGCCATAGTAAGTGCAAGGCCCTGACTGGGAAGGAGTGGGGCATTGGAACTTGAGTTGGGGACATCTTGGTTGATACACTGGAAAACCTTGAATCTTCAGATTCCCTCATATTCCCTTGACCCTCTAGACTTCAGAAGTGTTCCATTCAATCTTCCCTCTTAAAGACTAGCATTTCCCACCCTACTTTTTCTTTAAAATTATATAGAAGCTTCTGCTTTGCAAAATAATATACATCCCTTCATGTGTCACCCCACCATCCCTCCTGGCCACCAGAACATGCAAAAAGTTACAACATAATACAACTGGAGAAGTTCTGGGCCAGAGGGTAGAAACTGCAATTGAATCTGGAGGGTGCTGGGTCAAGAGGAACAGAATATAAAGTTGGAAAGGGGAGAATTTATCAATATGCAAGCATTTTCCTGTGTTACAAGATTTCCACCCTGTCAAACATGCCTGGACATGGGGCTAATATGTTGCTAGGAGAGCTCTTGGAAGCATGGACAAGCAATAGACCACAGCTAATGAAGAAGAAATGAGACATATGGATGAGAAAGTGGCCATAAGGTACAGAGAAGTGAGCCTGCTAGAGTGGATATACTACATAAGACCAGAAAACCCACCAGCCTACAATATTCTGCAGAAGGGCCTGGAGAACAATCCATTTACCAAAGTGATAAGGTGTGTGTTAGTGAAAGGATCACTAGTATCTAGTTAAGAAGCTCAATGCCAGCTGTCCTTGATAAACCTTGGCAACAAATTCTGTTAAAGCAGGGGTTCTTAACCTTTTTTGTTCCATGGAACCTTTGCCAGTCAGGTGAAAACCACGGACCCCTTACTAAGTCCACACATTACTGTGTATTATTTAATAAATATACCACACATGCACCAACACGTCCCCACAAGAATAATGTTTTTCTGAATTTCAGTTCAAGCTCACGGACCCCTTGCTAAGAACTCCTGTTAAAGGATTTGGTTCCCTGTTAACAATGGGATAAGAAGATCACCAAATAATAGAGGCCAGGTGTCTGCCTTTAATTGACAAAGTAAGGCGAACACAATCATCACAATGAATAGTAAGGTAAAAGTGGCAGTCAAGGAAGCTGACCTAAAAAGAGTGATGAGTTGATTAATAGAATAAGGTATTTGCAATGTCAAGATATGCTGGCACCCTATGATATAGTACACAAACTCTATAGCCCCCCCAAACAAGGATAGATGATCAGGAGGCTGAAGTTGGATACCCAAAAAAACGTTCAGTCTCTTACCCAATGTCCAGACCTGGGCCATTCTCAGATCTGGATAACCATTGACTGATGGAAAGTACATGCCCCAAGGAGGAAGGACCCTGCCACACTGGTAAAATTACTTGGTAATGACTCCCCTAGTCTTTCTATAAAAGGACCTATAGCCATTTACGCAAGAAGCTATATAATGTGGAAAGAGGGATATCCAAATATTTTGAGGACAACAGTACACAGAGTCCAAATTAACATTGATATCTGGCGACCCAAAGCATCAAAGCCCCCCTGTTAAAGTGAAGATATATGGAAACCATGTAATAAATGTAGTTTCACCCAAGTCCTGATTACTATGGAGCTACTGAGGTCCACAGACCTACTCCATTGTAATTTCCCCAGTCTCTAAATTTATAAAAGAGATGAACATACTTGGTAGTTGTCCAAAACCATGTATGGCTTCTAAGTGGGATAAGAGCTTTTAAAGTGGGAAAAGCCAAGTGGAAGTCTAAGAAACTTCCCTTTCTCCACCTCCAGTGAAGTTAATAAATCAAAACCAATTACTTCCGACGGGAATGACAGATTAGCACCATGCTTAAATATCTAAAGGATGCAGGGGTGATGGTCTCCAACACATCACAATTTAATTCACCAATATGGCCACTATGAAAACCAGATGGATTCTGGAGAATGGTAATATATTACTGAAAACTCAATTCAACAAGTATCCCCAATTGCAGCTGCAGTGCCAGGTGTGATATCTTTGCTAGAACAAGTTAACAAATTCTTAGGTACATTGTGTATGTATATTAACCTGTCAAATACATTCTTTTCCAAACCTATCAGGAAGGAGGATCAGAAGCATTTGCATTCACATGGGATATACTACAGAATACATTTACCATCTTGCCCTAAAACTATGTTAACTCTCCCACCTTTACCTTCTGTCAAAATATAGTCTGTAGGGACCTGGACCATATGTGCATTCTGCAGAACATTACATTGGCCCACTAAATCAATGGCATCATGTTAATTAGATTGTATGGGTAAAAAGTGGCAAATATGCTTCAAAGGTTGGGCAATAAATGTTATGAAGATTCAAGGGCTTTACATATCAGTGAAACTTTTTAAAATTCAGTGATCTGGGGAATGCTAGGACATCCCCTCCAAAGTAAATGACAAAGTATTACATTCCAAACCTCCCATCACTAAGAAAGAAACAAGCACAATGCCTGGTAGGCCTTTTTAGGTTCTGGATGCAGCATATTCCACCCATTTATTTAGCAAAATGGAAGACTTTCAGTTTTCAGTGGGTCCCAGAGTAGAAAAGGGCTGAGATCCAAAGTGCTGCATTAGTAGACCTGCTACTTGGGACATATGATCTAGCAGAACTTATGGGATTAGAGTTACCTGTGTTGGAAAAAAATGTTTATTCAAGTTTATGGGAAGCTCCAATAGGAGAATGTCAATGTAGACACCTAGATTTACATTTGTAGCAAGACCAGTCCATCTATTGCAGAGAATTCTAGGCCATGTAAGAATAGTCATCTGGCCAATTGATTTTTTACATAGGTGCCAAGTTCACTTGGGGGGGGGGGGAGGAGAATAATCTATTCAACAAATGGTACTGGGGAAATGGGATATCTATATGCAAAAGAAAGAAATTGGACCCCTACCCAACACCAGTTACAAAAATTAATGCAAAATGGATCAAGGACCTAAATACAAGAGCTAAATTCACATAAACATTAGCAGAAAACATAAAAATCTTCAGAATCTTGTATTTGGCGATATAGTCTGATATGTGATACTAAAACACAAACAACAAAAGAAAAAATAAATAAATGGACTCATCAAAATTTAAAAATTTTGTGCATCAAAGGACATTACCAAAAAAGTGAAAAGATAATCAAAAGAATGAGAGAAAGTTGCAAATCATATATTTGTTATAGGTTTTTAATATCCAGAATATATTAAAAAACTCCTACTACTCAATAACAAATAGACAAACAGTCTAATTTAAAAATGGGTAGCATTTCTCAGAAGAAGTTATACAAACAGGCAATAATCACATGGAAACATGTTCAACATCATTAGCCATGGGAAAATGCAAATGAAAACCACAATGAGATGCCACCTCCAATATCAAACCCACCAGGATGGCTATTACTAAAAAAAATTAAAAATAAGTCTTAGATAGGATGTAGAGAAATCAGAACTTTCATGCACTGCTAGTGGGTATGCAAAATAGTGCAGTCACTGTGGAAAACAGTTTAGTGGTTCCTCAAAAATCTAAACATGGAATTACCATATGACCCAGCAATACCACTGCTAGGTGTATCCCACAAAGAATTGAAAGCATGAACTTGAAGAGATATTTGTACACCAATGTTCATAGCAGCATTAGTTACAATAGACAAAAAATTGGAAGCAACCCAAGTATCATCAAAAGAGGAATAGAGAAACAAAATGTGGTATATATATATATAATGGAATGCTATTCAGCCATAAAAAGGAATGGCGTTTTTTAAAACTTTTTATTGCAGTAACATATATATAACTAAAAATTTCCCATTTCAAAAACTTTCAAGTGTACAATTCAGTGATATTTATTACATTCAAAATATTGTCCTACCAACACCCACATCCATCACCTCAAGCAGAAACAATGTACCCATTAGGCCATGCTACAACATGGGTGAACCTTAAAAACATTACAGTAAGTGAAATAAGCCAGACACAAAATGACAAATATGGTATAATTCCACTTACATAAGATACATAAAAAAATATTTCATCAAGACAGAAAATAGAGATAATAAGGACTGAGGAGAGGTAGCATGGAATTATTGCTTAGTGGATACAAGGTTTCTGTTTTGGGTGATAAAAATGTTTGGTAATGGATAGTGATGATGGTAACAAAACATTGTAAATGTAATTAAGAGTATTGAATTGTACTCTTAAAATGGTTAAAATGGCAAATTTAATGATATATATATGCTACCACAATAAAAATAATAATTTTCAAAGAATCATCAGCAAGGACATGACTCCCAGGGATAAGCCTTCCTGGCTCTGAGGGATTAAGACCAAGTGCCAACCAGTGATGCATTTGGAAAAAGACCTTGACCAAAAAGGGGAAACATCAAATAAAAAAGAGTTTTTATGGCTACGAGATTTCAAAATGAGTCAGACGATCATTCCAGACTTACACTTATGCATGTCTTGGGCACTAGCTGACACTGAACAAAGCATCAAATAAGGGTACTCCTGAGGGCTCTAGAGCCATCTAGTTGCTATAGGCAAGGCACACAATGCCTTGAAATCAGCATTCTATCAGTGGGCCTTACCTTGGAATATATGACAACCTATTTCCCTAATGTAACAGAGTTAGACACATTTATAATTTCCCTACACATGATTCTTCTACCCCTTTTATTTAAGCCTATAATTAGCACTATACCCATTAAATATATGTCTCAGAGGCTTAAATCTTCAGTCTGTTCATATGCTGGTTGAGCCCTGGATCTCAGAAGAGTTACGGCCAACACCTACTCTCCAGATCATCAGGCTCAGCCAGGACTAACAAAATGATGATGATGGACAACCCCTATCCCCAAAAATCAGAGTATCTGCAACTGCAAGCAAAACAGTTCTATCCATCTGCCCCATCAGATCTAATCCCCCTCTAGTCTGAGGCAGAGTGGGCATCACCATCCCAAAATTCTCAAGGTTGAGGAATGAACAAACATAAGGGGGGAGTGCAACCATGAACAAAATAAACATGAATATTGTAGTAATGGAAGAGCATGTAACATTGATATAAAGATAGTGGCTACCAGAGGTTATGAGTGGAGGAGGAGGGAATAATAGAAGAACATAGGGCATTTTTAGGGCATTGGAATTAATTGTAAACCACAGTGAAAACTATAGGCCTTGGTTAGTAGCAGTGCTTCAATATTTATTCATCAATTGTAACAAATGTACCATGCAATTGGAAGATGTTACCAACTGAGGAAGATGTGGGGTGGGGGGGAGGAAGGTTATATGGGAATCCCTCATACATTTGATGTAACTTTCTGTTAATCTAAAACCTCTTTAAAAATAAAGTTTATTATATTAAAAATAAATAAATCATTTAAAATACAGCTCAAAAAAATACTGAGGGAGAAATAGCTTTGAGAAGATGAGGAATTCGGTTTTGGGCATGTTAAGATCGAGATGTCTATTATACATCCAAGCAGAGATGTTGAGTATGTGGTGGATGCACAAGTCTGGAGTTCAGGTCCAAGGTATATATTTGGGGGTCATCAGCATGCAGTTAGTATTTAAGCCATGAGGTATATGAGATCACCAAGGGAGTAAAGGTAAGTAGAGAAGCAAAGAGGTAAAAGAAATGAGCCTTGGGAACAATATACCATTAAGGGGTTGGGGGAATCAGAAGGAACCAGCAGAAGAAACTTAAAAGGAGCAGCCAATGGATAGGAAGAAAACCAGGAGCCTGTGGGGTCCTGGAGGACAAAGTATTACTAGAGATACAGGGTGATCACCTGTGTCAAATGCCTCTGATAAATAAAATTAAATTAAGCTGAAAATTGATCTTTGGATTTCCCCATGTGAAGGGCATTGTTGAGCTTGATAAGACAAGTGTCTACATCAAAATTCAGATCAAGAATACATACAAAGTTCCAGAAACACCTCTCTCTCTCTCTCTCTCTCTCTCTCTCTCTCTCTCTCTCTCTCTCTCTCTCTCTCTCTCTCTCTCTCATCTTAATTCAAACTCAGGACTTTTTCTTGTACACTCATATCCTATTTAATTCTTTCCCATCTTTCTTTCTCTATTTGTTTTCCTTTTCTATTTTCCTTTCCCTGTTCACCTTTCTGTTTTCCCTCCACTCCACTCTTCAAATCTCCCTAAAAATATATAGGAAAAGAATATACTGGTTCCAAATCTTCTAAAAATATTTTAATAAGAATGGTGCCAAGGGAATAAGTACCATTAACCTGTAAATTCCTTACAATTACTCAAAAGTCTCCTTTAGAATCTTGACATTATTCACCATCTATTTCCAATTATTCTTGTTTATTCACAGGAGCCAGATTTCAAGATAAAACATAGTAACAAGCAATTTAATTTTTTTTCTATTCTAGCAAGTGATTACAAATGACTTATAATATTTTCTATTCTTTTCACTTCAAATACACTATGCGTTAAATAGATATTAATGGCTTCACCTAGACTTCTTGAGGGAAAGAACCATGTCTTTTGTTCCATGTGCCTTCCACCCATCTGCCTTTACAGTATTTTGCATATAAAAGGTTTCCAATTAGTATTTGTAAAATTGAATCAATAGTACTTATCACATGGATAAATGTGTTTAGGTTCCAGGTAACTGACTCACAACTGATTTTAGCACACAACCTGTTTGTAAGTCGGAGATGTGCTGTGGATACCCAACCTTGCTTCCTCACTTCCATCCTAAAGCAAGGAGAATGGTGTTAAGGGGACAAGCATATATAAAGTCTCCAAATCGTATGTTATAAATGCAAATGCTTACAGGAGGCAGGCAGGAAAAGTACATAAATGAAGTGGGCTAGGCAGGGATCTGGGGAAAAGAAAACCATATGTCTAGTCTAAAGGGGGAGTTGCTACTCAACTCCAACTAATCATAGGCATGCAAGAACACAGCCTGGTGTTGCTGGATCTTCCTATTTCTCGAGGTAGGTTGGAAATACGAGGAATATCCCAGTTTTAAAATACAGACTACTAATACAACTTTTTAAAATGAAGAGTGGAGAGGAGTCAAAGGCAACAGAAATGTTTATCAAAAGCTGGGCTACAGATTTGCAACCTCTGCCCCAAATAGGCTTTGAAGCCCTTTAAGGAAAGGAGCTAATTTTATAGCTCAGCTTGTATCATTCCTCAATCTTGCCTGTCACCTGTCTAAATGGGTATACTGGTTCTTAGGTCATTTCAGAGATGATGGTGAGATAGAATTACTGCAGTACAAGATTTAGATTAAGGATGCTACATTAAGTTGCCAAACATAAATTTTATCATTTAATGGGTGCTATATCCCCATCTATATATCTACAGATAACAAGTACTTCCCTTAATGAGATAAACATTCAAACTGCCTGAGATGTCCCCAATAAACGATCTATGTACATGTTCTATTGCTTCATAAATACTCAGCATTTTGGAGTACTGTCTTACTTGTAGGCTTCTCATGGTTATTCATGAAGAGTGTTGTAGATCATCATGTAATTTCATTAACAATTTTTCAATTCCTCCAAAATGGTGGATTCCTTTTGGTGTACCTGTGTCTTCTGGAAATCATTTCCATCTTATGCTGTTTCACTTAGCTGGAAGCATCCTGGGTGAATAATAGACTGGCACCCTCAAGGTACCTCACTGTCATCTCAAATTCAGTGAGGCTGGAACCTCTCTTTAAAAATTGTCCCCAAAACTGAAGTAAAAAAAGCAAATGGTTTTTCTTTTCTTATAAACAAAAGAAAAGCTATTTTCAAGTTCCCTAATGTGTTGATCAGCTGCAGTCTGAAGGAAACATTTATGAACATATCCCTGAAGTATTTGCCCCATTTCAGTCATAAAGTGGTTCTGGGATTGGGTGCAGCTTAGGTACAGTTTGGTTTGGGGTTAAACTATATCACTGACTGAGAACATCTCTTGCTTCCTGCTGTATCAAGGAATAATGAAGTACTGGGTCACATTCCACTCTGCCCTAGCATTTTCCTTTCAGCGGCCAAACAACTTGTTTTCCTAAACTAACCCTAATCCTGTTGCAAAGACCAAGCCATCCCTTTTTATTGCTTTTCAAGCATCTGTAAGTAATGAGCCAGCGTTAAGAAAGCTTTAGTGGTGCTCCTTTGGCCCCTGTTGGGATCAGGCAGCTCTCCAACTTTCAATGGGCCCTCTAATCCTCACCTCCCTGTGGCGGGAGGATGCTTTTTAGATTTCCAGCTTTCTTTCACAGAAGTAATCTTATCCAATTTTCAGGCTGTCCTGTAAGTTTTGGGGATGAGAGGGGAGCTTTTTAATACCTCTTTAATGGTGCAAAAATTGAAGACCAGAGTAAAACAGTGGTGGAAGGAGGACCAAAATAGGTCTCCAGAGTTGGGCCCCAAACTTCCTTTGTTCTTCATGGCAACCTCTCCTAGACAAGATTCAGCTTCGGTCAGCATATTCCAGCCTGAAGGCTTGTACATTTCTCTGTCTGAAGGTTCTTACTGTTCATCTTCACATGGTTGGCTGTCATCTCATCAAGGTCTCAGCTCAGATGCCACTTGTACAAAGAGGACCTCCCCGACACCATACCTAATGTGCTCTCACGTCTCTACCACTCACTTGACCACATCACCCTTTTCTTCTTTATAGTACTGAAATGATCTTGTGCATTTACTTCTTCAGATTTTGTTTTCTATTTATCCTTGTACTTGAAGATATATTCTGTGAGAGTCAAGAACATGTCTCTCTTCTTCATTCTTGGGTCTCCAAAACTTAAAAGACTGCCCAGCACAATGAAAATAATATTTATTGAAGAAATAACTTCCCAATTGTTCTGTTTTCTGTATCCTATTAATCATTTAAAAAGCATCATATATAGGAAAGACCTCATATTAGAAGGCAGAAGAACAAAATTCTAGTTAGACTTTCCAAAATCTAAAAGTGACCATGGCCTACAAAAATTGTTTGCTGGATGTCCCCTGAACTCTAATGTCCTGCTAACCAGTTCTCTTCTAAATTAACCACATCATCCTTTCCTCATAGTGAAAATACCTTCTAATGATGCCCATTCTTAACCATAGAAAAAAGAGAAAATCACTTCACAAAAATGGACTAAAATATTCTACACCTCATTAGTGTGTGAGATAACATATTTCTTTAATTCCTAAATCTCAGAGTTCCAAACCTACTTGACTGCAGAAAGCTGAATATTTTCCTTTTTCCTGGTCCACAAATTTCTAGAAATCTCCAGAAAATGTTTAAGTGATTCTCATATATATCCTAATGCGACTTGCCACTTTAGCAAACAAACTGGCTACACTTCACTGTTTTGCTCCTTCGAAAATCTCATCTTGCCATCTTAAAATTCTTTTCCATCAGGTTGCTTAAGCAACAGAAATTTATTGTCTCCGAGTTCTGTAGTCTTGAAGTTTGAAATTAAGGTGTCAGTAAGGCCAAGTTTCCTCTGAACTCTGTAGGGAAGGGTCTGTTCCATGCTTCTCTGATTTGCTGGCAATACCTGGTATTCTCTGCCTCCAATGTCACATGGCATTCTCCGTTTTCCACCTATGCTTCCTCTCCCCCACTTATAAAGATACCAGTTATGTTGAATTAGGGACCCACCCTACTCCAGTATGACCTCATTTTAACCTAACTAATTCTGTCTGAAGTAACCCTATTTCCAAATAAAATCTCTTTCTGTGATACTGGAGATTAAGACTTCAACCTATGTTTTTTTTTTTTTAGGGGTGGGGAGAGAGCTGTTCAATTCAACCATAAAAGACACCATTACTGATTTCATCTCTTATCTACTATTTCCTTCCTCTACTGACTTTGGGGTTATACTTATTATACCTTCTTAAATGGGAAAATAAGGTCATTGATTTTAGACATTTCTCCTTTTCTAATATAAGCATTTTTTTAAAGATTTATTTATTTATTTTATCCCCCTCCCCGGACTTCATTATTTTTGTGCTTGCTGTCTGCTCTCTGTGTGTTCTTCAAGTGTTCTTCTGTGTCTGCTTGTCTTCTCTTTAGGCAGCACCAGGAACCGATCCTGGGACCTTCCGGAGTGGTAGAGAGGTATTCAATCTCTTGCACCACCTCAGCTCCCTGGTCTGCTGCATCTCTTATTGTCTCTCCTCTGTGTCTCTTTTTGTTGTGTCATCTTGCTGCACCAGCTCTCCGCACAGGCCGGCACTCCGTGTGGGCCAGCTCTCCACTTGGGCCAGCTCGCCGTGCAGGCCAGCTTGCCTTCATCAGGAGGTCCCGGGAATCGAACCCTGGACCACCTATATGGTAGATGGGAGCCCAATCACTTGAGCCACATCTGCTTCCCAAATATAAGCATTTAAAATCCCCTCCAAACAGTGTTTTAGCTGCATCCCACAAATTTTGGTAAGTTGTGTTTTCAATTGGTTACAAATATTTTCTAATTTCTCTTGTGATTTCTTCCTTTATATGTAAGTTAATTAGAAATGTATGGTTTAATTTCCAAGTATTTGGGGATTTTCCAGATAGCTTTTTGTTGTTGATTTCATTTCATTATGGTCACATTTCAATTTTTAAAATTAGTTGAGGTTTGCTTTGTGGCTTGATGAAGTTTCCATGCACAATTTCAAAGAATGTGCATTTTGCCACTCTTGGGTAAAGTGTTCTGTAGATATATGTCAATTAGGTCAACTTGGCTGATAGCATTCTATCTAAATCCCTATCGATGTTGCTGTATACTTGTTCTAATAATAAAAAGGAGTTATTAATTATCCTATTGTTAGTGACTATTTGTCCTTTCAGTTTTATATGTTTTCAGTCCATGTTATTTTGTATATCTGTTATTAGGTGTATACACATTTAGGATTAAGACTTTCTGATTAAATGATCTGTTTATTATTGTGAAAAGTCCCTCTTTATCCCTGTTAACATTTCTTGTTCTAAAGTCTTCTTGATCTGATATTAATATAGCCACTTCAGCATTTTTTATTTTTCCTTCATTTTTGAATGATACATTTGCAGGATATAGAATTATAGATTTACAGTATTTTCACAGGAGTATTTCTCAAGCTATATCCCTGCTTATCTTCCTTGGTAAACTGTTTTGCAAATTCTAGCCATCCGAGCCAGACTTCTTGTATTCCAATCTTTGTATCTCCAACTCAATAAGAATGCCAGGCTATGTTTGAGTTCCCATTCACTGTGCCATGGTACGATAATGCCTCTAGGAAGAAAGCTGAGGTATTTGTGGGGCTCACCTCATTTGTTGATCTGTACAGTATCTAAAAACAATTATTTCATATGTTTTGGTCAGTTTTCTAATTGTTAACAATGGGATGGAATATCTGGAGCCTTTTACTCCTTCATGGGAAGGTGGCTTTTCTTTCCGGAGTGAATGATACTAGGAAAATCTATTTATTTCAGGACAATCTCCATGAGATCCCACATGAATTAGGCTTTAATATCTGCATCTCTGCAGCCCCTTACATTAACACAATAGTCTAACATCAATACATTATCCAAAGTCTAGTTTATTCATTCTGGAAAACACCTCATGTGCTATTTCTATAATACAATCAAGTTTGAGCTTTAGAAATTTCATTCCACTTCCTATCAGGTTCCCTACAATAGCATCAAATGAAAGCAATACCTTTCCTTCTATCTTCTGGGTCTATCTGCTTTACCTCTGCCCCAATTATGGAAGAACTCATAACCCTATTTCTAGTATGATCAATATTTTTCAGAGATAAATTCATCTAAATCTTAATGTGAAAATATTTTTTCTTAAAGGAATATATTAATACAGTAAGATGATAATATGATATAATGAAATGCTAACTAAAATGGAAACAGTCTTTTCATTATTATGGGAGTCGTTCAGCCTTTGGGTCCACCTTGTCTTGAATTTCTCTAATTTCAAATTTGCTTTAACTTTGAAAAGCTTCAAGGTTTATCAAAGTGGTCTCTCAATGAAAAGATCATCTGCATAATGACTTTATGTCCACAAATCATATAAAAGGAGAATCAGAGAAAAGCCTGAAGCTTTTAAATTATAATTCTTTTCCAGATTCTAACCTCTCCAATAATGTTTTAGAGGTTATTCTAAGCTCTGGGTTATATTACAACATTTTTCTCTCCCTCCAGCAGTCTCTGTAGAAAGGAATATTTTCAGAAGCAATTGACCTGTGAATGGGTGTCCAGTTATGAAAGAAGGCACAGGAAGATGTCTCCCCCATCCTTCAGGACTAGACCTTCTCCTTGTTACTGTTGTTTTATTCAGGGGCATATAGATTACCTGGATCTAATTATGCAGTCATGCAATCAAGTCACCTGCAGATGTATAATACTAAGCAAATTCTTACGTTTACCTTTCTAATATACAGAATAATAGTGTTACTTAATTCATGGGTCTGTTTTGAAAATCAGCTGATGTTATTTTCAAGAAACAAAAAAGATAAAAATACACCTCTTCCTCTTTTTATACTGTTCCAAATTTAGTTTTATTCAGTTTGATATTTATATATTTATGACATATATGTGGTTCTAAGAACCATGTGGGAAAAGTTGATCAGAAAACCTTTTCAGATGAAAGGACTTTGAAATGTTAAAGTCTTCCCCGATCTTGACAAGTCATTTTTGCCTTAGAAGAGAGTTAGATATAGCCAGGATTATATGTGGTGATAAGAATAGACTTAATGGTCCCAGTGGTGTTGCTGTGATTCTACAATTAGAACTTCATGGCGACTTCATGGAAGATCAAAATGTATTAAAAAGCAGAAGTATGAGTCTCCAAGCATCCTATGATCAATAGCCACCCTCTCTATGAATGAAGGAGGGATATGAGAGGATAGTGATTCCACCATCAATCCCTCTGTTTTTTGGATACTTGTCCCCCAAAAGACTGAAGCCAGAATCCAGGGTTTTGGTAGAAGCCTCTAAGATGGTCTCTAATGATTCCTGCCTCCTAGTAATAATCCCCTCTCTTGGTGGGTGCATTAGGTTTAGTGACCCACCTCTAATGAACAGGATACAGCAGAAGAGGCAGGGTGTTACTTTCAAGGTTATTAAAAGACTATAGCTTCTGTCTCGGACATCTCTTTCTTGCTTGCTCTCTTAGTTGCCCTGGGGGAATCTAGCAGTCCCTAGACCTAACACCTGCCAACAGACACATGAGCCTTCTCCACTCAGTTCTTCAGATGAAACCACATCCTAACTGCAACCTCATGAGAGCCCTTGAGCTACAAGCACCTAGCTAAACTGTGGTCTGATTCTTGACCCACAGAAACTGTGAGATAATAAATATTTGTTTGTTTAAGCAATTAAGTTTTGAGGCAATTTGTTACACAGCAATGGATAACTAATACAAGGAGCTATGTAATATTATACTAAAAATATCCCCCCCCCCGAAATTTTAAAGGCCTATAAGTCTGTAGATACATAGGTAAAAAAACTTGGGTCCTGCTGCTATCACTAACCAGTTGGTGTAAAAATCTCATATCCTTTCTGAGCTACTGTTCCTCTATTTTTAAAAAATGGGTTATATTAGCTGATTGTTCATATCATGTAGTTTTATATTTATTTTATGAGCTATCCCATGTAAGTAGTGCATATATGTGTGTAAAAATATAAAAGCCTATCAGGACTTCTTGGAAGATGCTGGACTGGAAAGATATGGGACTCTCTTTTCTCCTAGAAAAATACTAGAATACAGGTAGAAATGGCCTGGAAAATATTTTTTCTAGGGTTTAGGACACAAGGGGAAGGCTGGACACTGCCCAGAGGAGAGAGGGGCAAAACTGGGAGTTGAAAGTCACAAATTAAAATGTTGGCACCTTCCCCCCACACTATAGACACTTATGAATTCTCAGGCTGCAGGGCTGGCAGCTACAAACAAAGGGGGCCACAGAAATCTACCTCCCCAGGAAAGAGGCCAGAGAGGGACATGGCCCAAGGCTGACACACAGATTTGGTCTGTTGTGTACCATGAGCCTTTCCAGGCTGGGTGGGGCCACACCATTGTTTGCCTTGGGAGCCTGAAAGGAACTAAAGAGATACTACCCTCTCAGTCTCCCTCTCTACTGACTGAGACCAGTTGTTAAGAATACTGAGGGGAGTGAAATTATTTCCTACCCACCTGGGAAAAGCAAGTGATCTGCCAGCAAAAGTTGGAGAACTGCCTCTGAGAAAGATTGAATTAAGAGGCTCTTAGCCTTCAAGCAAGATCCTCTTTCACATTGATCCTGCCCATGTTGTAGCAAACAAACTCCAACCAGGTATTGAAACCAGAGGGCTGCCAAAGAGCACCATCTTCTGGCAGAACAAAGAAGTGCACATGAGGAAATTAAAAGCAAATAAGTAAGAGATGCTTTTTCTGGTCTTTACACCCTCCCTCCAAAATGCCCTCAGAAGCAGGTCTGCAACCTATTACTGAGTACAGGGCCCAGATTTAAGCAACTAAGATGGACAATCCTAAAGACCCAGGCTGAAGGGAGAATCAAAGAACAGCAATAACACACAGCATTCTGCCACTAAAACCCTATGAAGGAAAGAGAAATAAAGCATCTGAGCAAACTCACCACACTAATAAGATGCCCATACATCAGCAAAAAATTACAAGCCATTCTAAAAAATGGCTCAAAAAAAGGATTATATCAAAGCCCCAAAAGAGATGCAGGATTTGAGACAACTAATCAACAAGATGCACACAAATTTCCAATTCAAATTAATGAATTTAACAATATGGCTAAAGAGATAAAGGACATCAAGAAGACACTGAGCAAACACAAAGAAGAATTTGAAAACCTGAATAGAAAAGTAACAGCACTCATGGGAATGAAAGACATTAGAGGTGAGATCAAAAACACATTAGAAGGAGTGGATATGGCTCAAGCAATTGGGCACCCACCTCCCACATGGGAGGTACATGGTTTGATTCCCCATGCATCCTGAAGAAGACAAGCTGATGCAACAAGCTGATACAAAGAGCAGGTAAATGTGCAGGGAGCAGATGTGGCTCAAGTGGTTGGGTACCCACCTTCTACATGGGAGGTCCTAGGTTCGGTTCCCAGTGCCTCCTAAAGAAGAAATGAGCAGGCAACGAGAGGGCATACAAAGCAGTCAACAAGCAGAGACAAGGAGCAGAAAACAAGCAGACAGATGAGGGAGCCATCTCGGGGGGGAAGGGGGGGACACATTAGGGGCATATAACAGTAGACTTGAAATGATAGAAGAAAGAATAGTGATACAGAAGACAGAACAGCTGAAATTGAAGGGAGAAAAGAATGGAAAAAATAGAGCAGGGGCTCAGGGAATTAAATGATAAAATGAAATGCAACAGCATACATGTCATGAGGGTTCCAGAAAAAGAGAAGGACAAGAGACAGAGTATTTGAGGAAAGAATAACAGAAAATTTCCCAACTATCATGAAGAAATGAATTTACATATCCAAGAAGCACAGCATACTCCAATCTGAATAAATACAAAAAGACTTATACAAAGACACATACTACTCATAATGCCAAATGTCAAAGATAAAAAGAAAATTCTGAGACCAGCAAGGGAGAATGAAACCATCACATAAAAGGAATGGCCAGGAAGACTTAGTGCAGATTTCTCCTCAGAAACCATGGAGATGAGAAGACAGTGGTATGACACAATTAGGATATTGAAAGAAAGAAAAACTGACAGCCAAGAATTCTTTATCCAGCAAAATTGCCTTCAAATACAAAGATGAGTTTAAAACATTCATACACAAAAAAACAAAAACTAAGACAATTTGTAAAAAAGAATCCACCTGTGCAAGAAATATTAAAGAAAGCCTGAAAGAAACAAACAGGAAAGAGAGGCTTGGAGGATAGTATAGAAGAAAGAATAGCAGAAAGGATAACCAAAAGAGTAAAGAGAAAGACAAAAATAAGATGTGGCATATGAAAACCAAAGAATAAAATGGTGGAAGTATATAATGGATTTACAGTAATATCATTGAATGTGAATGGATAAAACTCCCCAATCAAAAGATATAGGCTAACAGAATGGATAAAATAACACGAACCATCCATATGCTGCTTACAAGAGACTCACCTTAGACCCTGGGAGACAAACCACCTGAAAGTGAAAGTTTGGAAAAAGATACACCACACAAATAGTAACCAAAAATGGGCAGGGGTAACTATAATAATAACATACAAAACAGACTTTAAAAGCAAAGAAGTTATAAGAGGTACTGAAGGCCATCATATATTAATAAAAGGGACAATCCACCAGAAGGAAATAACAATAATAAATATCTATTTTCCTAACGTGGATGCCCCAAAATATATGAGGTAAAGTCTGGCAAAGCTGAAGAGAGAAATAGGCATTGCTACAATAATAGTTGGAAACTTCAACACACCACTCACATCATTAAATAGAACAACTAGGGGCCGGCTGTAATCCTGTGGATAGGGTACCAGTACACCACGTGGGAGGCCCCGGGTTCAGTTCCCGGGGACCTCTCCAAAGCTGGCAGACAGCCTTGAGAAGGACGAGCCGCCGTGGGCAGGGCAGAGCCGCAGTGGGCAGGGCAAAAAAAGCCCCCACGGGCAGGGCAAGGCCACCACAGGCAGGGCAAGTCACCCACGAATGGAGCAGATCTGCCCGTGAAGGGAAGCAGAGCCGCCTGTGAACAGAAGCAGACCCGCCCACGAACAGAGCAGAGCTGCCTGCGTGGTGACCTGACTTGACGCGTTGCCACAATGGGGGGAGACAGAGCAGACACAGAACAATGCAGAGAAATGAATACAGCAAGAGCAAGCAGAAAGGGGGGGATATGTAACAACAACAAAAAAATAGAACAACTAGACAGAAGATCAACAAGAAAACAGAGAACTTTAAAAATATGATAAATCAGCTAGACCTAAGAGCCATATATAGAATGTTGCATGCAAACTCAGCGTATTATACATTCTTCTCAAGTGCCCACGGATCTTTCTCTAGGACAGACCACATGCTAGGTTACAATGCAGCTCTCAATAAATGTAAAAAGTTTGAAATTACACAAAGCACCTTCTCAGATCATAATAGAATGAAACTGGAAATCAATAATAGATAAGAAAGAGGTAAATTCACAAATGTGTGGAGGCTAAACAACCCCCTCCTAAATAATCAGTGGGTCAAAGGAGAAAATTACAAGTGAAACCAGTAAATATTTTGAGACAAATGAAAATGAGAACACAACGTGTCAAAACTTATGGGATAGAGTGAAGTCATTCTTGAGAGGGAAATTTATAGCCCTACATGCCTATATTAAAAAAGGAGAAAGAGCTAAAATCAAAGATCTGACTGAACAAATGGATTAACTAGAAAAAGCACAGCAAACGATTCCCAAAGCAAGCAGAAGGAAAGAAATATAAAAATTAGAGAACAAAATTAATGAAATTGAGAACAAAAAACAATAGAGAAAATCAACAAAACCAAAAGCTGATTCTTTGAAAAGATCAATACAATTAAAAAAACTCCTAGTTAGACCAAAAAAGGAAAGAAAAAAAAAAGAGAGAGAGAGAAGAGACAAATAAATAAAATCATGTATGAAAGGGTGAATTTACGACTGATCCCCCAGAAATAAAAAAAGGATCATAAGAAGATATGAGAAACTGTATGCCAAAAAATTAGAAAACATAGATGAAATGGGCAAATTCCTAGAAATGCACAAACAACCTACACTGATGCTCCGAGAAATACAAGAACTTAAGAAACAAAACACATTTAAAGAGATTGAATCAACCATCAAAAATCTCCCAACAAAGAAAATTCCAGGACCAAATGGCTTCATAGGTGAATTCTACCAAGCATTTTGAGAATTACAACAAAACCTGTTTAAACTCTTCTGAAAAACTGAAGAGGAAGGCAAATTACCCAATACATTTTATGAAGCCAACATCACCCTAATACCAAAGCCAGATAAAGATACCTCAAGAAAAGAAAATTACAGACCAACCTCTCTAATGAATAAAGATGCAAAAATTCTCAACAAAATACTTGCAAATAGAATGCAACAGCATATCAAAGACTCAAGCATTATGACCAAGTGGGATTTATTCCTGGTGTGCAAGAGTGGTTCAACATAAGAAAATCAATCAACATAATACACCACATTAAAAAACTGAATGAAAAAAACCCAACACATGATCATCTCAATTGATGCAGAAAAGGCATTCAACAAAATCCAGCATCATTCCTTGGTAGAAACACTTTGAAAGATAGGAATAGAAAGAAAATTCCTCAATATGATAAAAGGCATATATGAAAAACCCACAGCCACATTGTATTCAATGGGGGAAAGGTTGAAAGCTTTCCCTCTAAGATCCAGACCACTGCTATTCAACATTGTACTAGAAGTTCTAGCTAAAGCAATTAGACAAGAGTTGGGGGAAAGGCATCCAAATAGGAAATAAGAAGGTAAAATTCCCACTACTTGTGTTAATAAATGAGTTCAGCAAATTGGCAGGATAAAAGTTCAACACCAAAAATCAGTAATGTTTCTGTACACTAGTATCGAACAATCTGAGGAGGAAACCAGGGGAGAAATTACATTTACAATAGCAACAAAAAGACTCAAATACCTAGGAATCAATTTAACCAAAGCTCAGGACCTATATGCAGAAAACTGCAAAGCAATGCTAAAAGAAATCAATGAAGACCTGAACAAAAGGAAAGACATTCCATTTTCATGGATTGGAAGACTAAATATTGTGAAGATGTCAATCTTACCCAAACTGATTTATAGATTCAATGCAATAACAATCAAAATTCCAACAGCCTACTTTATAATAATAGAAAAGGTAATTACATAAATTCATTTGGAAGGGAAGGTGTATCCTAAGAGTCAAAAGCATTCTCAAGAAGAAAAGCAACATGGGAGGAATTTCACTTCCTTGAAACATATTACAAAGCTACAGTGGTCAAAACAGCATGGTATTGGGGAAAAGATAGACACATCAATCAATGGACTATAATTGAGAGTCCAGAAATCAACTCTCACCTTTATATCCAACCGGTTTTTGACAAACCTACCAAGTCCATGTTGATGAGACAAAATAGTCTCTTCAACAAATGGTGCTGGGAGAACTGGATATCCATAACCAAATGAATGAAAGAGGACTCCAATCTCTCTCTCTAACAAGAATCAGCTCAAAATGGATCAGAGACCTAAATATAAAAGCCAGAACCGTGAAACTACCAGAAGAAAATGTAGGGAAACATCTTAAAGAACTTGTGGTAGGTGGTAGTTTCTTGGACTTTACACCCAAAGCACACGCAACAAAAGAAAAAATAGATAAATGGGACCTCCTCAAAATTAAATACTTTTGCACCTCAGAGGACTTTGTCGAAAGGGTGAAAAGGCAACCTATGCAATGGGAGAAAATATGTGGAAGTCACATGTCCAATAAGTGTTTGATATCCATGATATATAAAGAGATGCTACAACTCAACAATAAAAAGAAAAATGATCCAATTAAAAAATGGGCAAAAGACTTGAACAGACATTTGTCCAAAGAAGAAATACAAATGGCAAAAAAAGAAAAAAGTGTTCAACATCATTAGTGATTAGGGAAGTGCAAATCAAAACTACAATGAGATATCATTTCACACCTATCAGAATGGTGACAATTAAAAAGACAGAACTACAACTGTTGGAAAGGATGTGGAGAGATAGGAATATTTATTCACTGCTGGTGGGAATGTAGAATGGTACAGCCACTGTGGAGGACTTTTCAGCATTTCCTAAAGTAGTTGAATTATAGATTTTCCCCATGACCTAGCAATGCCATTACTGGGTATATACCCAGAAGAACTGAGAGCAGTGACACAAAGAGACATCTGCACACTGATATTCATAGCAGCATTATTTACAATTACCAAAAGTTGGAAACAACCTAGCTGCCTACTAACTGATGACTGGATAAACAAACTGTGGTGTATTCACACGATGGAATATTATGCAGCTGTAAGAATAAATGAAGTTGTAAAGCATATGACAACACGGATGAACCTGGAGGACATGATGTTCAATGAAGCAAGCCAGACACAAAAGGACTATGTGATTGTGTTACTATGAACTCAATGTACTGTGTAATCTCATGGAATTACTAACTTGAATATGGGTCACCAGAAAATAGAATGAGTTTAGAGGATGGAAAGCTGAAGGTTAATTTGTACAGTATTGGTAAAAAGGATATGTGTTAATCTTTGGAAATGAATAGAAAGGGTGGAATCCCAACATGTTGTTTGTAACTAGCAGACTATTATGTGGGTATGAAAGTGATTTAAAGGGAAAGTCTAAGGTCATGTATACTACTAAAAGGAAAGCTAAAAAATGTAACATGGAACCGTATAGCACAGTAAAACTGTAGGTGAAATGTGAATAAGGGTAAAATTGCATATATAAGACCAGTTTTCTTTGAAGCTGAACAAATGTATGTTAATAATACAAAATGTTAATATCAGACAAAAAATCCCATTTTGCTAAATGAACGAAACCAGACACAAAGTCTACATATTGCATGATTCCATTTATATAAAATGTATATATAAATCAATTTATAAAGATAAAATTAGATTAAGGGTTATGTAGGGCTGGGGAAGGAATGCTAAGGGGTGTGAAGTTTTTCTTTTGGAGTAATGAAATTGTTCTAAAATTTTTGTGGTGATGAATGCACAACATTGTACTAAAAAATACTAAGATACTTAAATACCAAAATACTTATATACTAAAAGCCATTGATTATACACTTTGGGTAGATTGTATGCTATGTGAATATATCTCAATAAAATTGCTGAATAAATAAATAAATAAATAAATAAATAAATAAATAAATACGTAAGTAAATAAATAAATAAATAAATAAATATGCAAGTATAGCCAGAAATAGCAGTTTCATACAGCAGGGCAAATAGAGAGATTGAGAGGTAAAGAATTTTCTTGTTTGTTGGTTTGTTTGTCTGTTTTTAGTTTATTATTATTTTTTTAAACAATTTATTGAAGTATTTCATTCATACATGAACATACATAAACTATAAGTGTTCAGTAAACACTGTGAACTTACAAAAACATACATAACATCATGCAGGGCCTCCACACATCACCCATCACAAACACCCCACATTGTTGTGAAACATCTGCTAATAAATCATGAAAGAGCATCATCAAAATATTACAACTAACTATAGTCTGTATCTTCCTCCCCTATACATTTTTTAAAGGATTTATTTACTTATTTACTTTTATCCATTTTTACCCTCCCCCCCGTTTTTGTTATTTCTGTGTCCATTTGCTGGGCAACTCTCTGTGTCCATTTCCTGCCCTCTCTTCTCATCCTTCTCCTCCTGTCTTCACTGGGATATGATCCTTGGAAACTCCGATGTGGGAAAGAGGCGTCCTACTGCCTGTGCCACCTTAGTTCCTGGTTTTTCTGTGCATCTCCTCTTGGCTCTCCCTGTGTCCCTCTCCTGTTATGTCATCATGGGGCCTGGCTCATGGGGTCTGGTGGCTCAGCTCACCTGGGGCCTGGCAGTTCACCTGCTCGCAGAGCCTGGCGGCTCACTCAGGGCCTGGCGGTGCACCCACTCACAGGGCCTGGCAGCGCACCTGCGCACGGGGCCTGGAGGCTCACCTGGGTCCTGGCAGCTCACCCACTCGCAGGGCCTGGCAGTGCACCTGCACATGGGGCCTAGTGGCTCACCCACACAGGGGCCCTGTCGGCTCACCTGTGCATGGGGCCCAGCGGCTCACACAGGGTCTGGCGGCTCACCTGCTTGTGGATCCTGGTGGCACGCCCACACACTGGGCCTGTTGGCCCATGAACATTCTATATTTTTCTTTTTTTATTTTTATCAGGAGGTCCTGGGGATCGAACCCAGGTCCCTCCATATGGGAGACGGACGCCCAACCACCTGAGCCACACACCCATCCCTCTGCTATATCTCTTAAGGTTGACCAAAGATGCCCAAAGTTACAGTCTTTTTCCATACAGGATGGCCATATAATAAATTAAGCTTAGTTTATCACCAGCATTCTAAAAACAAGACCTAGAGAGAAAAACTAGGTCTGGGGACACATGCATGGATTCTAATACAGCGAATGTTTAGCCTACCCTGATTATCACAAAATCAGGACAGCGATTGAAATAATGAAAATGCTCTAATAATGATTGAAGCAATGAATGTACCACTATGTGATTATACCAAATATCACTGGTTATATACTTTGAATGAACTGTATGCTTTATTAATATGTATTAACAAAATTGATTTTTTTTAAAAAAGCCTATGAACCCCCATGCTTTGTTTGGATTTGTTTTCATGTAGACCATGTCAGGTTCATGGTCAACAACAACAGAACTTTGTCTACAACAGTGGTCTCGGTGGTTATGACAAAAAATCATTGTCCTTCTCGGTATGACTAATAGGCTTTAAGGCATTAGATATCTTCTATGAATCCAATAATTATTAATACATTTATTATATATGTGTTATGGTAGTTAAGAGGATGCAGAATTTAGACTGGCTCAAATCTCACTTCCAACATTTCTTAGCATGAGATTTGAGGAAATTTACTTAATCCATATATGTCGATTTCCTCATCTACGTCATAAGGATAAGAGTTGTGAGGTTTAAATGTGCTAATAATTATAAATCATACAGAAAAATACCTGGCACTTGGTAGGCACTCAATAAATGTTCACTATTATTTTGGTTATGTATAACTCCATTGGTTTATATACATTGCCTACACATCTGTCTCCCTGTTAAAACTCCCTAACCAGATTGTAGATCTTTATATTAAATATCTTAGAAAACAAAGCAAAAAACTCTGAGTTAAATAGTGGGCCTTGAATGTGTTAGGTGCTAGGTAAGTATTTGTTGATGGATGTTTAAATGAATACAAAACAGAGAAATGTTTGGAGTAAAATAAAAAAGGAAATATTTTCAAAATGACCTTCTATTTGACACATCAATAAAAATAATCCGATATTTCACCAAACTGTCTGGAGAGACATTTTCATCCACACCTTTGTCTCAAGAGGAATTTTTTCTTTCTCAGTGTATTTACATATCAGCAATGAATGTCAGCTAGAACCCTCTCTTAATAACTATAATAATAACTTTAAAGCAGAGCTAACAAGGAAGAAAAATTAGTTTCACAATAAAAATGTACTCACTAGGTAATCTCTGATGGAACATACCAGCTTTGATAACAACAAGTATAGGGCTGAATGCTTAAAGAATAATTCTGAATTCTGGTTTTGGAGAAACGTTGTTTCAAAGATCAGCCATGGTGTAACATTTCATTGAATAAAATATTGACTAATAACAAAA
>PVKH010003422.1:0-24973 GCA_004027955.1 Chaetophractus vellerosus
TTTTACTCTTAAATGTACCTGATTTTCACCTGCAGCTAAAGAACAAGAAGTTATAGACAGTGAGATGCCATGAATAATTAAGTAAGATGATTTTTAACAAATAATTTTCAAAATTAAAATAATCTGAAATATATTAAAGATCTAGATTAAATCATATAGCAGTTTAAAAACAGTAAATATAATGTCAAACAAAGGTTTGCTTTATGAAGATAACTAGTTTTTCTTAAGCTGAAAGCTAAAACCATAGTTTAATATGCATTAAATACAAACACACTGTCCTAAGTTATTCTGCCCCTACATTTGTTTCAAGCTGACAACCTCAAAAGTTAATTGCAGACATAGATTTGGCTGGCATCCCAGCACAGAAAAAAGGATGTATGGATTAAAACTACTTTACATTCTAGTCACAAAGAGCACACTAGCAACATGACAACCAAGAATTTCAAATCAGAAAGAATCTATTGTTCTCAGAATTTTATTAAAGACTTGTGATTAAGTCAAAGCACACCTTGACCAGTCACAGATTTTATTTGAAAAATATAACAATTAAGGTTTGAGGCAATGTAGAAAGTTATATAGAAGAAGAAGTAAATGATTAACATTTAGATACAAGCATATCTTTGTTAATAAGGAGTTTGGTTTTTTGTTTAATCAAAGACTGGATTTGTGTTTATGGAATTTGACATAACTTTTATTTAAGCTACATTTTACTTATTTCACTGTAGTTCTAAGTCCCCCATTAAAGATAGCCAAAGACTAGCTGCATATTCATTCAAATGAATACTCTCACAAATTAGTTTCTTTCACCCTTATTTTAATTTGAAACTTAATTTTAAATACCCATACTTTTGAAAAACATGGATTATACATTTCTGGTGGTAGCTTACATAATTTTCAAAACTTTATCATAATTTTAACCACAAACAACCTGACATCTACATAGACACACAAACTTGTTTTGCTTCCCTATAGACTCCAACAGAATATTAAGTATGATCAGGTAGGCCCATGTAAAAACATTGATTTCATTATTATTAGCATATTACAGAAATATTTTACATTTTAAATTATTTATTTTAAAACACAGAAGATTCTTATTTTATGTGCAAGTTTAACAGATTGGTCTCGGATAATTCTGCATGTTGCATCTCACTGTCTCATTTTAATTCAGTTAAGGTAGTCTATGCTGCAGTTGTCTGCCTCTGATTACATGCAGGCTGCACACCAAAGTTTGCTGGCAATAACGATGAGATGCTGGGAAGATTAAGCACAACGACCACAGCAAAGTGACCTCAAATATGACCAAAAATCATTTAGATTGAAGGTCTGTTTGTGAATGTGAATCATCGCGCTTGGTTTTCTCTCAAAAGAGGTGGTCAGGCCTCATTAAAGAATCTGATAAGTACATATGCTTCACACAACATAAATTCTTGAATTGGATTATGATTTTAACACTATCTGTTCATTATCAAGATGATTGGAATCGGGAGACTTGCATCATTTCTAATGAGAACCAAAACAACAAATTCAGTGCTTGTGAAAAATGTCAAAATGTCAAAATGGAAACACAATCAACAAGCTAATGAG
The DNA here is from genome assembly GCA_004027955.1 of Chaetophractus vellerosus. Taxonomy (NCBI): domain Eukaryota; kingdom Metazoa; phylum Chordata; class Mammalia; order Cingulata; family Chlamyphoridae; genus Chaetophractus; species Chaetophractus vellerosus. The sequence goes on from PVKH010003422.1 coordinate 1,588, forward strand.
TACAAGAGATTAGCAAAGAACTTGTTCACTCATAAAACTTTAAGAAACTAATATAATTCAGAGAAAAGTACATCAGGAGGAAATTATGTTTTACATAGTCAGAACTCACTTTGGTATATTAAAATTCATTGAAATAACTAGGAACCATTGGAGATAAGAAACAACGGGTTCTGTAATTAATTATATGGAAGTATAGAAGGCTTGTACAATGTGTCCCTTCTAAACATCTGTAATGTGAACTCACAGGATGTGTTAAACTAGTAAAATTATTTTTATTCATAGTTTTTCCTTGAGATAAGGCAAGCTGGAAATTAAGCTACACTCTCATATGATGTCATCGAATAAATCATTATAAATTGAAAACAGACTAGTAAAATAATAGGATGAAATAATGTATTAATATTATTTCATGTTTGCAAATTATTTCCATATACGAGACTTTGGTTTTTTTAGAATATTCTCTTGGAAATGCTCTGAAGGAAACCTGAATTTCCTGGAGGGAAAAAACAATGTTTTATTCATCTTTATGAATCTTATCTATATCACAATGCTTGTCCTCATGACTAGCAAACAGTTGATTCCCAAAAGATGTTGTAAATGAATAGATTCATAAATGAACTTATCTAGCAATGGAAAACATAAATAATGTAATACTTACTCCAGACTCCCTGTAATCAATTAAGAAATTGGAGTTCATAAAGAATATGAGAGCATTTCCATGGTTAAAATCTGTTTATATAGGAATACATGTAAGATTAAGAAAGTTATGAAAATCAAAATAATACATATTTTCTCTTCAAAATTCAGTAGACATATCACAGGAATAAATGGCACAGAACCTCAATGTAGGTCATGTTATATTCAGGAATTTCTTATCCATTGGGAAAATATGTGATGACCAGAAAAGGTACTGAATTTAAATATTTCAAATAACTGTTTCTTAGAGAAATCCTAATATCTTTGACAATCAGAAAGTTTTCCATTCTGAACATCTATTAAACTACCTTCTTCTCCAGCAACCTTCTTTTCTCAAACAAACCCTAGCAATCTCCACCCAATTCTCCTTCTCTTTTCTTTTAGCACAATGTGTTAGAAAATAGTCAACCCAATCCTGCCTATTACCAAGTATCAGATAACCCTTTTCTTCAGCACCATCATCCGGCTCAAGGATAAATCCCTGTTACCAACATTTTCCAAATTCTCAGCAAACGTATTTCTTGGCTTTAACCTTTAAAAGAATAACATGGTTTAAGTTATTCTCTACCCTGACTTCTGTTATCTTTCATAATTCAATGTAAAAAAAATCTACCATCCTTGGAACTTTCTCAACATTATCTTCACATTAGCTGACCCAAAGCCTTCCTAATTTATTCAATACTCTTCATCCAAGATTTCCCATGTACTTGGGGAAATAAAAAACAATTCAACTAAGAAAAAGGAATATTGTTTTGCCATTATGCAAGTCAATTCCACCTGGTTCGCTCTCTCGCTCTGTAATACACAATGGCTCATATACCTCCAGTATACCAAATGGTAAGCTCCATGCTACCAACACTTCTTTATTTGTCCAGGAACTAGTGGCAGTACTTCCATTAATTTCCCTTAAAATATTCACCCTTTGTGAGAAAGAAACATTTATATAGCAAAATAAACTCCTGGGAAATAAAATACACTGGTTAGGTACACACTTACCTGAGGTACAGTAAAATTCTTATCTTTAATAACAGTCACTTCAATACTTAAAAAGGCAGGAAGTGAAAATTTCCATTTAATCACAAAAAAAGAAATAGCGGGACACTCAGTATCTTGGCAATGTCCTCTCTGATACAGAAGTCTTGCCATTCCTGGGGAGATGGAACATCCTTTAAAAATTATAGCTATTTTATTTATCATAAGCTCTAGTCTTTATTTTATAAATCATTTTCCTTTAGAATTAAAGACTATAAAGGATATTTGGAGGAAATAATGAAAGTAAGAATCCGGCGCTTTTAAAATAATTTTTAAAGCACATGAAAAGTTTGCCTAAAAACCATTTTTCCCCTAATTTCAACTGTATTAAAGATTTTCCTATTTAAGCCTGGAAGAAAATGGACCAAACCTGACACTTGCTAGCTGTGACTGACGGAACAAGTAACTTATCATTTGTAGGGATTTTTCATTTTAAAAATCAGGGTATTGGGGCTGGCTGTATAGCCCAGTTGGTAGGGTGTCGGTTTACCACATGGGAAGCCCCAGGTTCGGTCCCTGGGCCTCCTTGAACAGGCGGACCTCCTGGAGAAGGCAAGCCAACACAGGCGGGACACACAGCTGCGGGCGGGGCATACTGCCGTGGGCAAAGGCAAGCCCCCATGGGCCGGAAAAAGGCAAGCCCCCGTGAGCAAGGACGAGCCCCCACAAGCAGGTGGGCCACTGCACCGGTGAGCTGACTCAGCAGGTCGCCTCAGCAGGGGGAGACAAGCAGACACAGAGGAATGAAGAGAAAAATGAACACAGCAAGAACAAGCAAAAAAAAGGGGGGAATGTATAATAAATAAAAATAAATCTTAAAAAAAAAACAGGGTATTGACTTAAAATAATTTGTAAGCCCTTCTTTTATAAGCAAATATTTCAAGCCATTCTTTATTTTTTTTAACAGGGAATCTTTGGAAACCGAAAATCTAAACATCTTCTGAGCTCCAGGGGAGAATTCCTTGAGCAAAAGCAAAGGGTCTGTCCCCAGCTATCCTAATACCAGAAAGGATTTGATATTTTGTAAGTGGAAAAACAAAACTAGTTGATTTTCTATATCTTGTGGTTTCAGAGACTCATTCTGCCTGCACTGTTTCACTTGAATTCTCAGCACACTAATGTAATCACATAACACATTTTGTCACTTACATAGAATTATCACATATTCTCTGTATTCCTGCTTTGGGAATAAGTGTATCATGGCCGATGGTAGATGGATGGCAAATCCCTGGAAAAAATGATCCAGGGCTTATACCTATTTTTTTTTACCCATAGGGCTCAATTGCTTGCAGAACAAAGGAAGCATTTGATAAATAAGAATGAGAGAAGGAAGTAGAAACAAAAACTTTTCCAAAGATATATTTATGAACTTATTTTATTATTCATCACTTCAAATTATGTCAACATCTCACTTTAAAGTAAACAATCTAATATCACTGATATATCTAAAATAAACTAAAGAATAAACTAGACAATAATGCTCATCTCTTTGTGACATATATACATACATATATACGTATATATATGAATAAATGACATTTAAATCAATAAAATCTGCTATGCCCTAGGCTCTTTCCAAGGATAGTTATAGGAAATGGTACTATTAAAAAGTTTCTGCCTCCTTTCTAAAGCTAATACTAAATACTTCTTCCAATGAATTAATATTAATGTTCCTGCTGGATAATTCACATGGTTTCTTCAGTTGATAATAAAAAAATATGTCCTAACTTTTTTCCTTTTTTTCCTCTTTTTCCAGTGGAGTAATAGAGCTAATATAGATATTTATGCCACTACATTTCTTGTTTCCCATGTCTTATTTTAGTTTTTAGAGTACTGATTTATACATGTCCTTTATTGTGTATCCACAATATATTTTCATATTTGCAGACTATAAATCTAAACACATTTTTAAATTAAATTAAATATTTAGTAATATTTTACTTAAAATCACATTTTTATTGTGCTTGACTTCTCCCGCTTCTAATTTTTATTATGCTTCTCTTATTGCTGTTTTTGTTATTTGATTATGTAAGTCAAATAAATGAATAACATTTCTTTGAACTCAAAAGAGATTACAGAGGTTGAACATATGTCATTACCATGAAACATTTTAAAAAATCAACAATAAATGAGTCAGAGGTTATTACTTTATATTGCATGAGTATAAATGGATTATTTAAAAGAAATGTTAAGCCAAATAACTTTCATCTTTTAAGATCTTTATAGTTCATTCTTTAGATCATAGTTCCACTTGAAAAGTGATCCTGTATTTTTTATATCTGAATTTGATTCTGCTATTTATAACTGAAATGAAGTAACATTTAGAACCAGGAAAACATTGAACTAATTTAGGTATGCAAGATGTTCATATAATGAACTAAAGCATAAATACAAAGATAAGCTTCTGGGTCTTTGACTATTGCATTTACTTTCTATCACCTCTGAGAATCTGTAAGAAATATTATTGAGAAACAGACTGTTGTATATCTTCCTTATTAATTTGTCAATTACTACTGTGCTAACCTAAATAAAGACAGAAAAGCACAGACTTCATTAGCTTTTTTTTCTTTTTCAATACATATAATTTTCAAAGAACTTGTAGACCACATTGATCATTCAATTTTTTTACACTAAAATAGTTCTGATAAAAGTATATGTTTATCTTTAAAGGCTTTAAAAGAGTAAATATCCTACATTTATCAGTATAATATGTTTAAACACAGAACAGAAATCACAGTCAGATATTTATTTATCTTTTTAAATCAAATTCCTTCTGTTAGAACAAATAGAGACTTGTTCTAAATAAAAATAGCAACATGAGGTCATCATTCATTTATTCCACAATTATTTATTAAGCATCTACTATGTGTATCCTATAACATAAAATATATGTCTATAAGAAGTTTAAAATCTGGTTTAGAAGACAAGATGCAATGAAATTAAAACACTTTAAAAAACGAGACTGTATGCAAAAACATGTCTCAGTGAGCTGTAAGTTCTAGAGTCTAAGAAAAGAAAAATGTGATTTGATATAAGCTAAGTGAAGAGAATTAAAAATGATAGCACATGAAGGGTCTAAAAAGGTGCCTCTAGAAAATTATTCTAAATTTTGAGTGGGGAATCAAATCAATTCCTTCACTTTTTGCAATCATAACAATCATTGTTTAAATTGGCCCTTTATTTAAGTATTTCCAATTCTTTCTTAAATTTCTACACATTGAGTCTTTATAAATTTTCAGTTCTCTGAATCCTTGCTGTCTATGGCATGCCACCTGGTGAATGCAGCAATTCATTGGTTGATGGAGCAACAGATAGACCTGAAAACCAAGCATTGTTTAGCTTTGACTTTCAAATTCCACTTTGAAATAGAGTATGGTAGAATGGATAGCCTTGAATCCTAGGACATTAAAGGCGAAATCTAGGCACTTGATAGGAGGATTTTCTTAAAAACTGTTCCTTTAAATGTCAGTAACTAGTAACTGAGGGCAAAGAGTTTATAAAATGATCCATAGAAAAGGAAGAATGAACCTGCTGTAAGAATAGTTTTCCCTTCCCTAAAGAGAGGAAAGTGAAAACAGTTATAAGAAAGGACAAAAAAATCGAAAAGATAGTCAAGTGTCTCAGAGTTACATTTTTCCTCCTTGTGTTGAAATTTGTGATATGAACCACAAGAGAGTTACAGTTAGCTGGCTCCCTCTATCATCCTTACATTGGCTATCTCTACTACCACCACCACTGAAAAACTTGAGAGCAAAATGGATTTTGTCTTTGCTTCTCAACTTCAAGTCTGGAATGAACACCAGAAGGATCAGCTACAGTAAATTACAAAGAAGGAGAAATCTAGTTTGTTACAGAAATCCTACTTTGCAACCCATCTCCTCATTCTTCACGGGCTCTAAAACAATGTGGAGGAGATTTAAGAGATTTTAAAATGTTCTTATAATTCCTTTATTAGGATGCATATTTTAAGAAACTATAAATTGTCAATGAAACAGATAAGAGTCAGTATAGCTTAAATCAGGAACCCCAGTAGCACATGCTATGGAGTGGGGGCACCTCCAGTTAGAGCATGAGGTAAGAACTGTTGAACCTGTGAACATGACCAGAGATAGAGGCAGCTGGATGGACCTAGAAAGAGACTTATTTTATGTAGCAAATACTGTCCATTGATCATGCTGACAAAACAGACCATAAGTAAAGACACTGTCCAAAGTCCATGTGGAACTAAATGCTACACTGAAGTTGAGGATAGAGAAAAGTGCAGAAAAGTACAAGGGATAAGTGTTGACCTAAATTTAGACAACACTCTGACTAGGATGAGGAAAAGGGGGAGGGAAAAGTCCTTAAAATGAAGGAAGATTGAATTGTGCACTGGATTCAGGGTTTAGACAGATCTGAATTGATCAAGTAATAAGCAGAATAATTAGCCAAAATTGATTTTTTAAAAGGAAGTTAGTTATTTACTTAATTCAAATGTACCTCCTCTCCAATCAGGGATTCCAGGCTTCCTTGGTTCCTGAATTATATTTTCTTCATCATTCCTTGATAAGCACAATCAGAATCTAAGTATGCACAAGGAAGATTCATTTAGTCTGAAAGATCATGTAAGTTCCTTCCTCTGCCTTGGCTGTGAAGCCTTACACCATGATGGTAAACAGCTAACAGAGAGAAAAGAGAGCCTACATACCAGAAAGGTCCAGAATGCCAACCTTTTCAGCTGCTGTCTAACCTTAGCAAAGTGGAGGAATACTAAATAGAATGCAATAAAAGGCAAAGTGATAACATGCCTTTCCAAAAGTAACAACTACCTCAAAATAAATACTCCAACATCTTACCAGTCCATTATCTTTCATAGAGCTAAATTCCCTTCAAAAACCTTTCAAAGAAGCTTGGTTAATAACTTATTAAAAGATATGTAATTATAGCTTGGCTCCATAATAATATTAATGATGATAGCTAATATTCAGTACTTGCTATGGGACTAACACTATTATTATCTTCATTTTAAAGATGAAACAATAAAGGAAAATAGAAGTGCATCAATTGCTTATGATTTTGCATCAAGCGAGGATTTGAATGCAACTCTGCTGGATTTTAGAATCTGTGCTCTTAGCCATCATGCAAATTAAGGCATGGAAGAATATTTTGAAGGGTCAAAGTGTTTGCAAGCACAAAAAGAAAAATAAGAAGAAAGTGCAGGTATAAATGTAAGAATAAAAACAAAAATAAGAAGAAATTGCAGGTATAAATTTAAGAATAAAGGGAATGAAAATGGAAAAAAAAAAAGGGATATTTATTTGGGAAAATCTAGGCATCACTGAACATGGAACAGAGTTTGAAACAAAACCCCGAGATTAAATTATTGCTGAAATATCATTTGGGCCTTGGAATCTAAATTTATTAAAGTCACAGGAAACTACTATTAACTTGTGTATGGGAAAGAGTTTCACCCCAGAACTAAGCAGCATTGGCCTCAGAGCCTGGAGCTGCCATGTGCTGGCAGAAATCCATTTAGCATCCAACCATTCAGAAAGAATGCTTCAATGGACAGCCACGTGATGTGAATTCTGAACACCTGAGAAACGATTTTGACTGGTGTTACCAAACCTGAAGGAGTAAACAAGAAAACCAAAGAAATGTTGAAAAATGGGATCATTCAACGGCCAGTTACAGGAAAAGGAGATCCTCTCTAAATGTTTTTATTTCCACAAAACAAAGAAACAAAAAACAGCCAATGATAAAGTTAATGGGAAATACCTAATTTGAACATTCTTACTTTACTGCAAATAAGTGAACTCAGTCAATACCTGCAAATAGGAATTGATTTATGTGGAAAACAGAATCAACAAATGCTCTTTACACGAATGAATTTGTTCTCTGTCATCAGAAAAAGCAGATTATCTACTTAGTAATCCTCAAAAGGGATGGGACAAACAACAATTGAGATTCAAAACAATTTAAGTTGACAATTTTACGATCCAGTCTTTATTGTGATATTACAAATATGTTAAATAATTTGCTCAGCTGTTTTGTATGCAGAAATTTTGTGATTCAGTTGTGCAGTGCAGAATAAAAGAATGCATAACACTTTTAGAGACCTAACAGATTTCATTTGTTCAATGACAAATTGGAGAAAGTGAAATTGAAGAACTCAAGCCTGGGTATGTAGTAGATCAAAGCTCCTGAGCTGGAATCAAAGCACTCATGCTCCCAAATGCCGATTTTATCTATATTCAGGGAATATGTTTTCATGGAAAATATTATCAATTATGAATATTTGTGTGTGGGGAGCTAGTTAAAAAAATAAGTTGGGAGATATTTTTAAATGTTCATTTCATATACAAAGTGAAACAACAGATATTGTTTAGCAGTCTTGAGAAATTAAACACTGGCTAATTAGTCTTCAATTGTATAAAGTGCGAATAATAAGTCCAATGGTTTATCATGGAGTATATCTTCTTAGAAGTAAAAAGCAGCAAAGAAAAAAATCATTTGAAATATTCATGACTTTCAGTACTACATGAAACAAATAAACATTTTGACACAGCACAGAATGATAGAATATCTTCCAAAGCTTTTAGATATGTGAGTGTACGTATGGATTTGAAGTAAATTGTACATATATCACACCTAAAAATATACATCTTTTTATGTATTTGGTCATTCAGGAAGATCACAATGTTGATGAGAGTATATGGCAAAGGAAAAACAAAACCCATAGAAATTGGCTATCTAAGAAAATATAATAAGGGAGCAGACACACAGTTTTAAAGTCTAAGTGTCTCAATCTCTGATTTTCTACTACACTGCCTTGTAGTTCACCATACAGTCTTGGGAAGAGACCACACAGAGGTGAAGAACTGGTAGAGTTCACTGGTACGTTAGTGAATCTGTAGTCATATTTCAATATTTAACCTGCCTCAGCATCAATTTCATATCAATATTCCTCTTTTTTAGTTTCCCTGGTCCCCATTTTTGCTTACTTTTTAAAAATCCAACCTTCCTCTTTCAGCAATCAAATGATTTTTTTTTCTTTAGCCTTCCTAAACTTGAGAATGTTATTCTTATGTCTAGTTTAGAAAATAAAAGAATTTTCCTTAAAAAAAAGCTTATTTTATATTAAAATTTTCTAGAAGAGTTGAGAGGTTTATACCATTTGGTTTACTCCAATTTATTCCCCTACCACTGACATATATGACAACACTCCCAAAGCACTGCACGATAGGAGGTACTCAGGCCTTGAGAGTCAAAGCCAGACTGCATTCAAATCCCTGCTTGGCCACTTTACAGTAATGTGACCCCAGACAAGTTACTTTTATCATTCTGGCCCTTAACTTCTTCATTCATAAAATGGAAAACAACAAAACGGTTTTAAATAAGATCAACTATTAAAGATTTCTTACAACGGTGCTTAGAAGACAGCTTGATCACGAAGGACTTACTTTCCTTGCTTTCCATTCTTAAACTTAGCAATACTTGAACTATGCACAATGTCTACGGTTTCCACTTATCTTAATGTGGCAGGGAGAGGACCGTCTCTAGTGCCAAACATTCTGGGTTCAAATCCCAACTTTGTCAAAGAGCACGTTTGTGAGTTTGGCAAATCATTTAATCTCTTCATAAGCTCTTCATTTTCCCATCTATAAAACAGAATCGATCTCACAAGGCAGTTTGGAATAGTAAATGAGATTACACATGCAAAGCATGTAAAAATGACAAATTGTAAGTGATTAAACATTGGCTTTTTAACATCAATTACATTCCTTGCCAAAAAGGCCCCTTTAAACTTTCGTGTGGCAGTCACATCTGACTCCTACCTACACTCCTCTCCCTCTTCCACTCTTCCTTACTAAAGGAACACTGACTTTGGCCAGTGTTATACTTCAAGGGACACTGAGCTCTCTTTCAGCCCTCAGGTACTGGTCAGTCAAGAGAAATCATCGTGAGGTCACTGTCCTCACCAGTGATTGGTTCAGGGATGTTCATTTGAAATTACTGTAACCAGTGAGAATTCAGGGAAGTGTACTGGATGACATATGGGTAATTTCCCCGTGTTATTAAAAGAGAGCCAGGGAAAGAAATATTGATTTTTCTTTCCTAATTTCAAATCCTGTTGCATAAGAACGTGATACACGGAACTGCTGCAGCTACCTTTCTTTCATGATGTCAAGGAAAAACATCCAAAACCCGTAAGTATGTAAGAGTAGAAATATGAAAAGTAAATGGATCTTTGAAGATGTTGTGCAGCCAAAATAACCAAATTGGCCTCCAGATGTTTTCTTACATGCTGTAATAGAACTGTGTTTTAAACTCTGTCGACTTCTGTTCCTTGCCCCTGAAAGCATCCTGAACTGATATAATTGAATTTTGAACATATTCACTGAGTCAGCTACAAACTGAATTATTAATAATTATAGTGTTTAAAAATAAGAGAGACCATTTAAAACTACAGCTTAAATTTACATATTAATATTATATAGTCCTTAAGTATCATACTAATCTAAACAATCAAGTTGTCCCACCTTACACCATCTCTAACCCCACCCCAATATTTCTAATTCCTATTGTTTTTCCTTGCACATTAATCCATTAGGTCACTAAAAGATTTACAAATGTACTAATTGGGAGTCACTCACCTAGAGCGTGGTTATTTGAATCAAATACCCAGAAATCTTGGTAGAAATCTAAAACAAGAGCTACTACTCATACTTAATTTCTCCTTCCAGCAATTCCTTGCTACTTCTATGGACCATGTCTTTGTCAGTGAAATGAGGAGAGTTTTAGAACCAAATATTTCTGTATGTGAGTTTCATATCCTTCACTTATTTGATGCTACTGAAATTTTATGAAAATCAAGTGCCTCAACATAAAACAATACTTCAAAAATTCCTACATATGTTGTGAATATAAAAATGAGGTAACCTATATGAAAATTTCCTGTGTGACTGGTAGGATTTCTTCACTCATTAATTTGCCAAATAATTATAAATAGACACTGTTCGTTGAGGAAACAAGATTGCCTGTAACCATCCTATGAGTTGTTGGACATCTCCCTCTCTCCTTTTATGCAGATAACTTTATCAGACTGTAATCAAGTTTTTCAAACATTTGGTACCACCAGCCCACCTCCCTATTCTCTTTCAGCTAATGAACTGTCCTCCTTGAAACAAAACTTTTATTGGTTCAAGTTCAATCTTTACTGTTAGCATTCACTTTCCTTTCTTGCTAGCCCCAGCCCCCTGCATGTATTTCTGCTCAGAGTTTAGGATGTGTTTTAGAGGCACGGTAAGCCCTGATAAGACGTTTTACACTTAAAACAACTACTTTTCTCCCATCACACATCTACTTTCACGTATATCACCAGAGACGTGAAGACTTTTAAATGGGTTAAAAGATACAGGCGGCGAGAAGCAGCTAAGCTAAGAGATAAGTGAAAGTTAACTAATAAATAAGTCTTCTTCCTCACCAGAGTCAATACATTTAATGCTTTGATTTCCCTAGCAAGAGGTAGATAAATCCTGCTTAAAGAAGTCACTGTTCACCAAACGACTGCTGTGTTAATGCACAGCACAGATATTAGTGTATTTTTTAATAAGACGTTTCCTTACAATAGAAATGGAACAGGGGTTTGAAAGAAAAAATACATTAGCAGCTTTGGGTCTTTCATAATTGCTAAGAATTCTGTACGAACACGTATTAGTTTTAATAACCTGAGAACATTACATTTGAACATTTCATATCCATTTTGGATATGGATATGAAAACCACAGAGGATGGCATAATGTCATTTAATAACCTGTGCTGAATTGTGTTTTTAAATTGCAGACCATATCCCACACCCACACAGCAGAATGCATTAGTGTGGTGCTTGTGACGGGGATTTGAAATAAAATGACTCATGGAGATAACCAATTAGAGTGATTATAAATTATGAGAAATTTGAGGGGTGAAATGAAAGTAAAGAAATGGATAAATAGAAGTAACATCTTTAACAAACTGTGTTTCAAATTTCAAGTGGCACACACAATAATGGTAATGTTAGTGGATAAATGATAAGCAGGCAAATAAAAAGGTGATACAGACATAAACACAGAAAATGCATTGTGTCCAGTTAACTCAGGTGTTTTTATCACTGAAAAAGTTAGACCTTGGGAACACCATAAAATCAAGATGAAATACAGATACCATATAAGAGAGAATTTTTGAGATTAAATTTCATATCATTGGGAAAAAAACAAAACCAAGAGCCTGTGGAAAAAAAATATATGGTAAAACAATAAAACAATACTTCTATTACCTGTCTTTCTGACACATACAGTTTAGAATCGGTTTCCAATAAGCATTGATTGAATGATCAACTTTTAATTAACCAAAGGGGGTTATATTTATTTTGAGGGCTTTAAATACTTGCTTTATTGACATATCAGGCATTTACTTTTGACAACTATTTAATCTGTTTAATTACATCTTTATCAAAATATTATAATTCTCTTATTTTTACACATTGAGGATCTTTGAAACTCCAAATAACATGACTATCTCTGCTTCCTGCATTATAATAGGCTTCAATAGGACAAATCTTACAGCAAGATTTAAGAGAGGTTTCTTTCCCCAGCCTAACTAATTTTCAGTGTAGGAAATAAGATCAAGGATAAGGAAGGTTATCCTTGCTGTTCTTCCTGAGTAAAGTAAGCAATTTATTATTTTTTTAACTTAGATGCATTTATACATCTATTGAAGGCCTACCATATGCACAGTAGTGTTATAAACAAAATGCTTGAGATAAATACCTAAATCAAAATATGGTATACCCCCAACAGTGAAATTCAATATGCAAAGTCAAAGTAAATGCCTGTTTAAAGTCAGCCATTTTGCTCTACTCCTGTGTGGTAACATTTAAATATTCATTCTGCAAATATTTGCTCAGCATCTTTCTATTCCAGGAATACACATATGAATTTTATGGGAATTTTATAATCAAGTACTTCAAATTCAGTGAAGAAGCAGCATGGAAAGATATCTTTGCTCTCATAGAACTCACACGGAAAGCACAGCAGAGTACAAGGAAAGTAAATATACAGAATTTGGGAATATTATCGTCTTTCAATGGTTCCCCAGTACCTTGTTCAATGACTGGCATGTGTAAGCAATTAATATATATATTTGTTGCAAGATTGCTTCGGTGATGGAATGCTTGAGCTGAGTCAAGCATTCTCCTGGCAAAAAAAAAAAAGGCAGGAAAAGTATAAAGACATGGGCTATGTACACACAGGATGTAAGTCTGGGAATTTCAGGAATGGTGCAAGAGCGTAAGGTGTGCTGACCAATGAGCAATGAGGCTGACAGAACAGAATTGAGGAATGGAATAAAAGGCAAACATATGGGCACTTCTAAGTCAGGAATCCCCCCAAAATCCAAATGAAAGATAGACCTCTAATTAAAATTAACACCATGTGTTCTGTAAACTGAGATGAGCATAGTAATGTAAACCAGTTATGGAATTAAGACATTATTTTTGAGAATTATTTCAGTATATAAGTAAACATATTTAGGTAAAACCAGAGACACTGTGATAGGAAAATGTGTTTAATCCAGATTAAAAATATTTATATCATGTCCTGGCCCTACCATATTTTTAAGTGTTTTGTCTTGGACAAGTAATTTCACTTCTTTTTCATTTTCCTTTGTACTAAAACAAGAATAGTATCTATTTTCCAGGGTAATTCTAACAATTCAAGTCAGTAAATTAGTGTTGATTATAAAATGCTTTGTCAACTAAAGCATCTCAGAGTGTAAGATAATTGCATTTTAAAATATTAAATTTTATAATATAACTCTAACCCTTTGGTAATTCAAAAGTTTTATCTACTGTAAAATAGTACATACTCTGCAGAATAGCTAGCTATTCTGTGATAAAGTGTATGCAAAACGGAGTGCATGGGATTGAAAATGTGTTTAATTTTAGTTGGTATTGGAAAGTTTTAAATGGTTCATCTATGTAAATCAATAAATAAATCACCTAAATAAATATCATGAACAAAATGTAGAGCGGGACTTTGACAAAGTCTATGGCAAATACCTCACGTTAGGTTTCAATATTCATAACATTTCTCTTACAGATGACACATGCAAAATCACTGTTAGATTGTAAAACTCCAACTGCTCTGCTCAGGCAACACTTGCAATATTCATAATTGGTAGAGAATAAAAACAGAATAAAAATCTTTTAAAACTCCATGGTATTACACACCATACAAATAGTCGACCCTACGCTAAACCATGGACTACAGTTACCAGTACAATTATAAACATGTCCTATCATCAGTTGTAGCACATGTTCAACACCAATGCAAGGTGTTAATAATAGGGTGGTACACGGGAATCCTGTATTTTTCACATGATTGTTCTGTAAACCCACAACTTCTCTAATTAAAAAATAAAAATAATAATTGGATAGCCTAGTATTAGATTAATTAGAAAACAGGCTGGGAATGGACAAATTACAATATGAGGGAAAAAATGTCCCCAGGCTCTTTCTTTAATACTCTGAACAAAGTACAGACATATTTATTTTTTTAAATTGGAACCTACTCTATTACATAGCAACACAATTCTTACCCATATTACATTGATTTATTTTACTAATAGCGACATGTTTCTGCTGTTAACACCGTATTTGCATGCTGAAAAATCCTGGTGTCTGCACAATTGTGCAGTAAAACTATCATGATTTATGGGAAAAGACAGGATTAGGAGGCAGAACAATAAAGACCCGGAGAAATTTGTACCCAAGCACTAACAAAATCATAGCAATCTGCAGTTAAATCTCTACTGGCATTTGCACCTAGTTTTTGCATCATCTTTCAAGATGCCAGGCTTGAAGGGCATTCACTTGAAAATGAAATTATGATCCAGGGTATAGCTTTTCAAAAAGGAAAACAAAAAACAAACGTCATTTGAGCATCATTTGACTTTCCAGCTTCTTAGACTGAACTCTCAACTTTGACAGATATAAAATATAGTAGAGAGCCAGATGGTTCCTGAAGCCACTAAATGAAACAATGCTTGCCTTAAAATAGGCACTTCATTTAATTTTTTCTTTAGTCTTTAGATACACTAAAGCCTCTTTATTTCTGATAAAGTGCCTTTGATCACTTAAAAACTAATGAGCTGAGAAAAATCTTGTATGGACCAACACAATCTCTGCATTATAATACATCATCCCCTTGTACCAGTCCTGTATAAGGTGATATACATAAAAAAAAAATAACCACTGTAGCAAAAATGACCGAATTATAATAAATTTTACATGTATTTAATGCTCTTTAGCTATAAACTTGGGTGTCAGCCTACAAAGCACCTTTATTAGCTCTAGGCAAATCAGACATCCTCAATCTCAGCAATATAATCTACCAAATGTGATTGTATCAGGAATAAATGAGATAATGAGTGTGAAAATGCCAGCACTGCTCCCTGGCATAGAGTAGGCACTCAAAACTATCAGTTCCTTTCTTTTTCCACGAACCTTAAAAGAAAATTTTCAACTCCATATATTCTATGTGTAAATTATTCTTTTATTTTTGGTTTTGGTTTTTATTTTATTTTCATAGTTCCCCAAAATAAAAAGAAAATAAATAACACTATGGGTAAAACTGAGAAAATTATCTAAATGAGGAATATATAATAAAAGCAAATTTGACCTTATATGCTTCTGACAATTTATCCCAAATTCCAGACATATATTAAGCATAATATTTAGAGTATCATCAGTGATGGAAGAAGGAAATAAAGATAGAAGTGAAATAAAAATGGAGAAAGGAATCTGAGGAAATGACAAATACCAATACTTCATATTCCCAATTCTTTTGTTTATATTTTTATCCAGATATCCCAAGGATACATTGGCTTAACATATAATTTAAAAATAACATACAAACAACAAGAAAAAAAACTATGCCGAAATAGCGTTCTGTATTTGCTTCTCTATATCTATTAAGAAATAGTTGTTCATTCTTTCTTTCAACTAGGCATAAAACTTTGATGTTTCCTTCCTCCGTACTAAGCCCCATTAAGTCTTCCATATAAATATGTCTCATATCCTTTACTCCTTTTTCATTTCCGTCTAGTCCATCCTAAACATGGCTACTAGATTTTAAAAAAATCTTTAATCAAATTGTTTTCATGCTCAAACAATGGCTCCCAAAGATGGACATAAAAATAGTCAAACTCAGCTTGGCCTTTATGTCTTTCGGCCTCAATCCCACTAATATTTCCATAATTGAGTCCAACAGCTCACATTTCTTTAAACCCTTAACCCTATTAAACTAGATTTTTGTCTCCTGCTCGTTTTTCTCCTTTCCTGTATTTGGTGACATTTCATTCTCCCTATATTATTTTCTCCACTTACTTCCACTGTGTTGAAGCCCTCCCGTCTCAGGGGATATTGACTTGGTATCCTGGCTAAGAGGCTAGGCTTTGGAAATGTCCTGAGTTCAATTCCTTGTTTGCAAGCTGGCAACCTTAGACAGTTATTTAAACTCCCCATGTCTCATAGCACTCAAGTGTAAAAGGGGAGTAAATAATAAGATAATAATTAAAGGATCATTGTATGTACTTTATGTACTAAGTTAGCTAATACATGAAAATTGCTTATAATAGAGTCTGGCAATTAATAAGTACAACAAATTTTAGTTCTAGGTACTGAAATCCTAAGGACTTACTTATACCGCTTAAATTTTTATTAATGATATGATATATTTTGTCATTTTCCAACATTTTATTGAGCAATTATTGATCTCTTATATGCTTATTTGGCTTTTGAAATTTATAATTTTTTATCCTTGAATTTTAAGCACTAACACGTGTCCCTCCAACACATGCATGCAGATTTTCAAGCAAATTGTTTTAAACATTAAAAGTAGGCATTGAAGCAGAAGTCAGAAAACCTGAGTCCTAATTCCAGATATACATTAACTATAAATGATATAGGAAAATCATGCAATTCCTCTGTCTCGATTTCTTCATCCATAAAATAAATGTAATAAAACTTTGGACTCGATCATAAATTATAAGACTGTTGAAAGCATTTTGATCAAGTGTTCTCTACTATTATAAGGTTCTGGCATAATATTCATTGTAGGGGCTCAACAAGTGTTTGTTAATTGATTACTGGACAAATTACATAGTATTTAAATATCAGTTACTTTGAGCTAAAAATATGTTAGATTTGCATGTGGGGTGGTATATACGAATCCTGTATTTTATGCATGATTGTTCTGGAAACCCACAACTTCTCTGATAAAGAAAAATAATACTAAAAAAAAAAAAAAAGTAAAGGGAAACGAGTGAAAAACTATCATGTTAATTTTTTTAAAAAATCCGTGCAGAAGTTTGGTGTTCAGAGAACTGAATTAAGTGTTCGGAGATCTGAGCTCTAATCATTAACCCTTTTAATTTTCTATTGCTCTTTGGTTAGTTACTTGTCCTAATTGTGTGCCCATACTAAACCATGCCGTACCTAAAAATAACCAAGTGTTGGCCTCTAGAAAGAATTTTTGAAACAAAAAAGTCCCCCATTCCTCAAGACCCTTTACTGCCATCTGCTGGAAAATTGTGAAAACAAATACATAAATGTGCTATCATTATAATTATGAATAGTGCCCCCTGGAGTTGTTCATCACACAACCTACACAACTGTTCTTAGTAATGGTAAGTAATAAGGTGTTTGGGACACAGCAGGCTGTTATTAAACGTCTGATGAATAAGTAAATGATGACTGATTCAACCTCAACAATGAATTAGGTCATTTCTGTTCCCTCAATATATATTTTTTTCTAATCACAGAAGAGTAGCTTATCAGAATTTTTAAAAGTTGGCTAAATTTCTTAAGCCATAGACAGCTTTATCTGATGCATATGATAAAAATATAAGCAACGCCTAGCATAGCAGGGCTGACATTTTCAAAATATCTATACACATCTATTATCACAAATGCTCTGCTCCTCACAGCAGGGCATCATGGTCAACCAGTCAGTTATTTTTATATCAAATTTTCAAATAGGCAAATAGTGGTTCTTAGAGGTTAAGTTGCTTCTTCAAGGTGAAGAGACTCAGTGGAGAAGCAAGAAGTCAAACCTAGTTGTTGTTGTTATTTTTCTGGTTTTGTTTTTAATTCCAAATCCAATGCTCTTTCCTTTTCCACGCTAGTTCTAATAAACAAAATGCATCCAAGAAAATTTTGATCAATTGACCTGAAGTTCTTCAAACACTCACCTGATGGTTACTATGCATATAAATACTCCCCAAATTTCCCATCATTAATCTTAATTCTTTGAATATAGGCAAGGTTTTTTTTTTCATTATGTCATAGCAATCTATAATGTCTTGTAATGTTTCATGAATTGCTAGTGCCACAAGTGAATATCTGAAATTGGGAACTACACTAATAATTACTGGAGAACAGCCTTATTATTAAGACAATGGCAAAGAGTGAAAGTTATTAAAATATTTTAAAGAGTGCCATATAGAAGCACTTTTATTTGCTGAACAATTAAAGAAAACTTGGCTCCAAGAAGCACAGGGATATTACATTTAATAAAAGCATAAAAGCACTGTTTGCATCTTAAAGTGTTCTCATATCATGTAGTGTAGAAAATTAAAACTAATTTACAATATTTTAAATAGGCCTATCCTAAGTATAATTGGAATAGTATAAAGGACACAAGGAATTTAGAATGTAGGTCAATAAAACTTGAAAAATAATGTTCTTCCCTTTAGGAAAGAATAAAATTATTAAATTAATTTTTCATATACCAACACACAGAGGATTAATTTTATTATGGACCAAAAAACAAAACAATTCAGACTAGCTCTACCACTTTATGGGCACTTTTCTTCATGCTCCCAAAAGTTCACTGCTATTAGATATGACCCTGAAAGCAGATAAATTTAAAAAAGATTTCCCAAATGTCAAAAGCCAGAGAAGGCAGCGGAACTAGTTCCAGGGCCTTCAGATTGTTGATCCTGTGTCTATGCTCAAGGAAATGGGCCAAAACAAATTATACTGTTAGACTTGGTTGCTAGCCTCATTCGTTGTAGTGAAGCTCACTTCTCTTTCCCATTACCAACCAGTTCTATTTTATTTAAATAACACCATTTTATTTACAAAATTATATGAAGTTTGAATTTCTTCCTGTACTAAATGACATTCTTTTTTTCCATTAATTGCTTCTCTAGTAGGACATTACCTTTGGGAGAAAAATAGGCCCCTACGTCATTGAAAAGACTCATCACACACTCGGGACCCATCACCAACTTCTCTTCTTGCTCTATGAGCTCTGACCAGGTTTAGAAATTAAAGTGAGAAAATGCTCTACTTAACTCCTTTAACATAAAGCAAGGAAGGAAATCCTCTGGGTTATTCATTGAAAATAAAGGTATTAATTTGCATAGGCTATCTTCTCTAAGTGCAAATGAACACAGAGTTGATTCAACTGAAACCTTACAAAATGAAGCTGGCATTAAAGGATTAGAACAGGGTGGACAGAAAAAGGACTGTGACTATAACTCTAACAGACTAGGCAGAAGACAGGCTTGTGGGGAGCTCTCCTGTTGACCTGAGACTGGTAATATCCACACACCTGCACTCTATGTTTAGATGGTACACCTCTCCAATGGAGTATAACTTACTAGTATTTCACCAGGAAGAATAACTGGAAGCAAATGCCTGTTTTATCTAATTAACTGGGCAATTCGCCCCCTCCCCCCAAGATTTTTGGTTGAACTAGATTATAAGAAAAGTGAATAGCTCTGTACTTATCTTACTTTTTAGTTCAACATATGTGAACATCCAGCAATAGATGTTTATTAATTATACTCTGATAAATTTTATAACGAAGAAATTTATTTTTAGAATTAAGAAATCTTCAGAAAACAAACCATATGTACTACAGTTTGGGAATCCAAATTTGCAAAGAGCCTAACAGAAAACGTCCTAGGAATCAAAGATTCAAGTTATCACTTGGGAACCATAAGGACAGAACCTGTGACCAAGATTTGAACATAAAGGAAAATAATGGCAAAAGTTACAGAATTATAGAATCTCCCGTCTTTGGTAATTAAATTCAGACTTGAAAATTAAATTCCACCCTTACTTCATTAGATATTGGTCTTGCAGTGGGAATGAGAGGCTTTTAAAGGAGTATTTCTGCTACAAAAAAAAAAACTTGCTACAACAGAACAATAACGTTGTGTTGAAAGTGAGAAGCAGGACTATTAGGCCTTGTTAGCTAATTACAGTATTGGCATCCACTTAAGTTAGTCAGTTTTTCTCTTCTGTCATTTTCTCTTTTTCAACTGCTACAGTTCAAAACGTTTTGACTACTTAAAAGGGAATACATCATCGTTACCTTTCCACAGTCTAACTGCATACCACTTCCCAAAGCAATAGCTTCAATCATGCTTCATAAAATCCCCATGCAAGTATATTGTTGGAAACATAAATCAGCAAGCTGGGATTTTAGTATTTCTAAGGCAAGCCCAAGCATCACTGACTGGTGGCTTCTCCATGTCCGCATTTACAAAAGAATAAACAAAATTATGAGTTACATGAGATCCATTTTTTTTTAAACAGCTCCCAGTGGTGTGTCTGATACTTGCTGCTGCATCCTTAATTAGAGAACAAAACACTAGCATGCAGGAATTGGACTCCAGGATCAGGATTGCTGTTTCCAAGCATCTCTGATTTCATTAGGACCCAAGGCACAGGAGAACTACATATACGTTTTCACAAAAGCTAGGATCCTCTAAAATGCAGCTATGACTCTCTGAGTGCCATGCATTATGAAATGGTACTAGAGAGAAATCTTCCTTAGAACGATGTTCTCCTTCTTCCCTGTTCCATTGCAGTGAATATGGGCTCCCCTTCAGGCATGTTTCAGTCTCAGAGACCCTTGTAATAGCACTTTGTTTTCTGAATAATAATGGGTTCTTGATAAATCATCTGAACCACAATTTCAAATATATGTTACATAAGTAGACACAATATGTGCTTAGTTGTTCTATTTAAACCTAATGATTGAACCATTCTTAGATTTCCCTCTTAGCCCCAAATTCCAATACACTTAGCACCTGCAATGGTAAATTCCCAGACTCCACAACTGAGACATTTTTCTTCTTCAAATCAATCACGACGTAATCCTAAATCTTCATAAACTTGCTTGCTATTATGCCCCCATCTTGCTACACACTTTTTATACTTGGTTAATTGCAAATGCATTCTAACTGCAATTTGCAGGGGCTGCCTCTTAGTATTCAGAAACACTTGTCCCTATCATAAATGAACAGTTAAACAAAATCACCAGCTCTCCAAAAATTAAAGCAACATATCTGTAGTGCCTAAGTGTATACTGATCTTTGCTATATTAGCAATTAAATTAACTTATTGGGCTAAAATTATTTTAAGATGGACACATCTGCAATTTTGCAAAGACCAAAATATTACATGCTCTAGGTTATTAAGGAAAAATGAGCAGCACTTCACCAAGACACTTTACAAACTAAAGCAATATCCCAGTGTTTGCCTTCTGATTTCTCAACATAAAATCTGCATGCAATCGCATATCATTGGCCACTAACACAAGAGTTTTGGAGAGGAAAAGGGCAGAGAAAGGGAGGCTTCGCATCCAAAATGTCAAGCCCTGCTGAAAAATGATAGGACTCAGTGAATGTGGAAGAGCAGAAACAACCATTTCTGACCTAAAAAATGGAGTTCTACCACCCCCTGCTGGAACAAAAGGGCAGCACAGAAGAGGCTTTAAAAATGCTTGGAATTGAATATAGTGGGGATATTTTAACTTCTGTTGCAATTAATTTTTATCTCAAAAAGAAAAACAATTTCATGCTACACTAATAATAAAAATTCTTAGTAATTATTGCATATCACAAAATGATTGCATTTTCTTTTCCTACAAAGACTTTCACCAATGCATGTTTTAGCATTTTTTCTCCCCAATTAAATGTCCAAACTTGTCTGGACAGTTGGAAATGCTTTGATTTATTATAAAGATATTTTATGTGAATGTGTACCATCTAAACAAAGCAAGATAAAGTCAGAGCTACCTATACACAGATCAACAGAGATTGCTTCCACAAATTTTTCTCTCAAGTTATTCTATTAGGGTTTTTTTTTTTTGTTTTTTTTTTTTAAGAGATAAAAGCTCCACCATTTCTCCACAACCTTTTAAGAATCCTTACAGGTATAATTACAATATGCTATTATAAAATTCTCAATTTTGCTGTATTAAGGGGGATCACAATGAATGACTGCAACACATCCCCAGTTTTATCCATTTGCTTTCTTACCCACAACATCCATGGCCCCTCTCAGTTTCCAATAGAAATAAGCCATCATCATTCACTTCATAGTCACGAACTGGGGCTTAGGAAAGGTGGGATAAAAGACTCTCCAAGAATTTCTTCCACACATCAGAGATATGTTTTGCAAACGAGTTTAACGCTGATAGTTTTTGTTGCTTCTGTAAAACATCATCGTGTCCTTTCCTGCTGCAACCTCAGACATTTAATGCACATCAATCTACTCATCCAATTTTTAATAATGGAAATCAGAGAAAGCCAAGATCCCAGAAAAAGAGGCAGTTTGCCTCGACCTCCTGCTCATTGATGCCTATCTCGAATTCTCTGTTTTCTCTTCCCTTATTTAAAGGACTCGAGGGAAACCGATACAATTTTTATGGGCAGCCAAAAGACAGGCTGAAAATAATAACAATAATAGCAACAACAACAACTATAACTTTAGTTCTTTCATTTAATTCATCCTGTGCCTCTCTCCCTGACTCTGTTGCTTGGGTGGAAGGGGGAGGGAAAGTAAAAGCCATAAAGCACCACACTCCTACCTTGCCCGCTACTGACAAGCAACCCGAGCAGGTAGAAGGAGAGGAGGAGGCTCATGTTCAGGACGTGACACTGGTGGACAGTTCCAAAGTTATTAAGTCCAGCCCTGGAGAGAGAACCTTCCGCTGCCACGGCTGCCTCTGCTAGAGCCGCCGCCGCTCCCGGGGTGCCCCAGCCGCCCGCAGCCCGCGCGCTCCTCCTCGCAAAGTGACTGCAAGCTCCGCTCCTTGCCGCACTATATCCAGGCAGCAGCGGCAGCAGCGGCAGCAGCAGCAGCAACGGCCGCCGCGGCGGCAGCAGAGCCGGGCGGGGAGGGAGGCGGGGAGGGAGGCGGGGGCGGGGTGCGGGGAGGGGCGGCGCGGCCCAGGCGTATCCCTCCGCGCCGCACGGCGGTTTCGGCTCTTGCAGTCCGCGACTCTGGGATTCGTCCGCAGCCGAGCTCGGAGAGGCAAGTTCGGTCCCGGGTGCCGCCAGCTAAAGGCGCCGCCGCTGTCCGGCCGGCACGAATACCCCCGCGAGCAGCGGCTCCAAGCGCAGGCTGCCAGCCATAGCACGCTGATGGGGACCCCTGGGCATCCCCGAGCTCCAGCCCCGCCGCTAGCCAGTGCGGGGAGCGGGCCACTTGAGCTGCTGCTGCAGGCGGCCTCTCTGAGCGCGCTCGGCCTGAACGGGAGCTGGGGACGGGGGTGGATTCTGCGGCTCTCATTTCCTCCAAAGGGAGTGGGGTGGGCAGGGATTCTACATCTCT
>PVKH010003423.1:0-24960 GCA_004027955.1 Chaetophractus vellerosus
TTGAATCTGAGCCAGAACTAGCCAGCTAAGCCACTCCAGACTCTGTATGAAGTAATAAATGTTTGTTATTTTATGCTGCCAGGTTTGGGGTAGTTTGTTATGCAGCAATAGGTAACTAATATATGGTCTTAAGTTTTCCTTCTAATGTTAATAATAAACATAATTTATTCTAGATTATAATCACTTATTCATGTGTATGGCTCTATCAATGAACCATTCCTGCTTAGAGAAAATGAGTTCAGTTGACTGTTGTATACCCAATACTTAAAATAGTGTTTGAAACACAGTAGGGCCCCAATAAATGGCATTGAACAAATGAGTAAAGCAAGATGAGATCATGTGCAAGGTTTCAGAGAGCACTCTGAGACCTGCCAGCTGAGGAATGAGTAGCACAGGTCAAATTGGGTTATTCTCTCCAATAACCCAGCTTTTGTTATCGTGGAATAAAAATATATATTATGAGAGATACATAATGAATGTTCATTTTTCTCTTTCTCTTGTTACTGGCCTCCCTATCATCCTCCCAAACATCCCATGGGCCAATTTCTACTCTTTTCTTACCAATCATAGGGTTCGCGGAGAGGTGATCTGGGAACGAGGGAAGAAGCAGGACTCAGAGGAGAGTTATAGCTGTGGTGGTTACTCCAAACTGACTCAAAGTAAGGAGGAGGAGTTTCTTCCATTTCCCAGACACAGGGAACTCAAACCGGAGACATTCACCAAAGGGGACTGCGCAGGGCAGAGGATGTATACTTAAACTAGACCAATGGACAAGCAAAATAGGGATGGGGATATGGGGCATTTTCTTTCTTTCTTTCTTTCTTTCTTTCTTTCTTTCTTTCTTTCTTTCTTTCTTTCTTTCTTTCTTTCTTTCTTTCTTTCTTTCTTTCTTTCTTTCTTTCTTTCTTTCTTTTCCTTTCAATTTAAGAACTTTAAAAAATGTTTAAGAGAAGGCTAACAAGTCAACTACTTCTCTAAGTGGTTTGTTGTCTGCTTATAAATGTTCTAGGACTGATGTTTCCCCTTCAGGGTCCAGTCCTGACCACTCGAGGACAGCCACATTACAAACCCCTCTGCCCCTTTCCTCCAATCACACTTCTCTGTCTGGCAGCTGCCGTCTTTTACTAGAAGAATTTATGAGAGAGGTTTAGGAGGAACCCTGGATTGCCCTGAACTGCTGTCTTCCACGATGTTCTCTGCTCTTATAATCTGTCGAGAAAGACTTCATGGAACTTATGAAGACCGAAAATCCTTAAGATCCAAAGGAATAAATCCTCAGTGGAGTGAGTGACAGTGGAGGACATATTTTGGGCAGAAGGAGCCTTCTCAGGGCACTGGAAAACCATACCTTCATTGGGCACATCATCAGGCAAATTTAAATAACTCATTTTATTTTTCATGCATGTTCAAGAATGGGGGGAAAACAGTCCTTCTCATTATTTCCCATTAAGAACCTTTTTTGGAAGAAATACATAGCACTAGCTTGGTATAATGAACAGGACTGTGAACATGGAGGAGGATTGTTTGGTTTCAATTCCCTCATCTGCTATTTCTAATTGTTTAACCACAGACAGTTTAGCTTTTCCGAGTCTCAGTTTTTTAAGTCTGTGAAGTAAAGACACTAGTAATTACCCCCTAGCACTCACTAAAACATGTAAGTTGAATGGGGGTTCTTAAGGCCAAAAGAAATAAAAAAGCTACAAGTAGAATTTGGGAATGCTTGATTAAATGTAAGCCCTGCAGAAAAAAAATAAATCATAGGCTCTCTACAAGCTTGGGATGTTGTGCTTCTATTTCCAAAGGTAATTTAATATCACTCCAGGATACATAAAAACAGCATGACCCATGAGAGTCACAAAATTATCCTACCATTGACTATGTCAGGCTCAGTCTTTCATTTCCAAATTTTCAAAAGAATATTAATAAAACTGACAATATACCAAAAAAAGCTACTAAAACCATGGCAGCCTTTTAGATGGTTTGCCAAAAAGTTAGTAGGCTTGCAGAAATTCTATTTGACCTCTGGAGTTTGAACTTCCACCATTTTCACCTTTATAGAATTACTGAAGTGTTCACTTCTGTCTATTTGGTATTCAGTATTATCATACATAAAATATTCCTTTGATGAATTTACACAGGCCCTCTCAGAAGACTAGCGAGGTCCATGCCATGACTAGTTTTTGTAATATCTAGACAATTCTAAAAATAAGAAACATGGAAACATAATTGGACACCAAAAGGACAAAAGCCTTTTTTGCTGTTTTAAATCCACTTAATAGTTTTGTGACTTTGAGCATATTGCCTTATTTCTTAGTGCTTCATCTTCCTCATCTGTAAAATGGTTTTAACAACAGTGTCTAACAAATAGGACACTAAGAGGATTAAATGAACTTGTATAGTCAAGGCATTTAGAAGGATGCCTAGCATACAGTACATCTTCAATAATTTTTAGTTATTGTTATAATAATAATTACTATTTTTTAAGAGAAATGGCTTTCATGTTAATGTTACAGCAGATTTTGAGCATGATTTTGATCCATAAAAATCAGAAATATTTACCAATGTCTAAATATGAGAGTCCCTTTGAGCTTGATACCCAGACTAAATGTTTTTTGTGCATCTTCTATAATAAGCTTTGTATACTTCTCCATATACATTGCCAGGTAAGTAAAATCAAATGGTCTTTCTACTAGCTTTCTATTGCTGTGTAATAAATTACCACACACTTAGAAGTTTAAAACAACACACATTTATTATCTCATAGCTTGGGTGGGCCAGGAGTCCAGACGTAGCTTAGTTGGGTCCTTTTCTTAGAACCCCACAAGGCTGCAGCCAACGTGTCAGGCAGGCTGCATTCTCATCTGGAGGCTTGACTGGGGAATAGTCTGCTCTCAACTTGATTCTGGTTGTTGGGAGACTTCATTTCCTTGTGGCTGTAGGACTGAGGCCCTGGTTTTTTGCTGTGTGTTGGCTGGAGACTGCCCTGAGCACCTAAGTGCTCCCACAGTTCCTTGCCATGTGGGCTTTCCTAACATGGTCATTTACTTCATCAAGCCAGCAAAGAGTCACTGGAGCATGTCTGCCATCAAGACGGAGTCTTATGTAATGTAACAAAATCACAGGAAACAACATCCTATCAACTTTGTAATAGTCTATTGATTAGAAGCAAGTCACGGGGCCTACTCACACTCAAAGGGAGGCGATTACATAAGGGTTTGAACACCAGGAGGCAAAGATCATGGGAGGCCACCTTAGAAGTTGTCCACCACTGTTAGAGAGAGGAAAAGGCATTGCCCAATTTCCATTTACATTTCCTGATTCATTTTCTGTTCTAACCACAGAGGTCAGGCAAGGTTTTATAGTCTGTTAATTAGAGGGACAAAACTTAGGCAAGGCAAGGGAAAGTAGAAAGAACTGGGTTTACGGGAAAGTTAAAGAGGAGACAGTTACTCTCTCTATGTGAGCTGTGGAAGTGGTGATGTCAGTGTCCAAAAACAGCCCCTTAAATCCCCAGAGTCCCTCCAAGAGGTCCAGGTCTAATGTAGCCATCCTGGGACTTAGCAGTTTGGAACCTTGGGGATGGAAACTGGCCCCTGAGCCACAAACAAATCTGTCTGCCTTGTGGACTAATGGGGAGTTAACTCTAACCTCCTTTAAACATATAAAAGATTATCATCAAGACCCAACCAACTATTCTCCATCTCTTCTAAGGAAGGAACAGGGGGGAAATGGGCTCACATTTCAGCAATGAGGAATTTGGATGGACCTAAGAAAAAAGTCTTAAGGTGATTAAGCACTGAAACAGGCTGTAAAAAGAAGTTGTGAAATATCTGTCCCCTGAGTTATTTTTTTTAAAGCTAGACAACTACCCAGATGGTGGTCTAAAGGCAAAAATATAAATTGGACTGTAAGCCCTTCCCCCATGATTAGTGTATAAAAATACCTAAAAAAAAAAATTATTAAATATAATGGAGGTTGTTTGTTGTTTTCAATGACCAACCTGACAGCACCATTTTTCAAACTGAACTCCTTAGATTACCTACATCAGAATCATCTGGAGCTATTGTTTAAAAGGCATATTCCTAGGCCCAGCTATGGGGATAATGAATTAATATTTCTCAAGGTGGGGCCTAAGTAGGTGCCTTTTTCACAAGCACCTTGGAAAGTGTTTATGTACACATTAAAGATTGAAAGCCACAGCAAATGAAATACCAGAACTGAAATTCCTTTATTCAAATCTCCCCTTCCCTACACTATCTCCCCACTCGAATCCTAAATCAATGCCAAGTTCCTTTTCAAATGCCCACATATTGCCTCTTTCTCTGAGTAGCCAAATAAGAATCCCACAGCCCCCTGGCTTTCATCCCTAAATACAGCCAAGCAACCAAACTCTATGGACACATACAATGGCTGCTGCCATGCTGATTCCCCAGGGAAATGACGTCCCAGGTCTCTGGCACGTACTGCTCTTACTAGAATTACAAATGAATCCCCACCTTCCACCTCTCCAGGAGTCCCATGTTCTGAGTAAAAGCACAACAGTATTTCTGCTGCCTGCACCCTGGGTTACAATGGTAAGGGCATTCTTGGCGAGGCGGTTTGCTGCACGAGGCTCAGGGTGAACCATCCCGCAGAGCGCAAGTCTGAACTCTGTGCCTCTTCATACTTGAATCTTTGCAGGACCCTCTTAGGGTCCCCAGGAGAGCTCTCATATGAAGTCCAAGAAATCTGAGGAGACGGTGGAGCTTACATGATGGACTAATTTCATTTCAATAAAATTCCCATATTACATTCAATGTGCCTGGCTTTATTAAGTTTTGTCATAAACGCTGGGAACACTTCCAAATTTAGGCTTGCACAATTATTTTTATTGGTGTGTTAACTAAAAATGGTATATGCATAAGTCAGAGTGTACATTTGACTTCATCTGCAGAGCCAAAATGAGCCTTAGGTTGATTTATAGTCATTTTACCACTGTAAATGAGAAACAGGAAATAGGAGGTTAGAGTTTCTGATCACAGCATTTCTAAACCCTCTGACGGTTCCAGCCTAGCTCTGCCATCTATCTAATGAGTTTAAATTCCAAATGTCTATCGGCAATCCACAAAGCCACCAAACAAAGAGGCTGGCTTATTTTCAGACCCAGAGCCCTCCAACTTGGGCAGGAAAAAAAAAAAAAAGTAGAGGTTTGTGGCACTAAAGTGGGAGGAGGGAATTCTCGGTGCTTTGAAAGGTTTTAATTGCTATGGAAAAAATCCTTTCAAAGATTTTTTTCCTCAACATGGGCCCCTTGGAAAGTTTTCATAGGGGAACTGTAAAATATTTATACAGCTAGCAGCACTGTAAAAAAAAAAAAAAAGCAAGCAAGCAAGAAACAGTGCCGAATGGAAAGCAGACTTGACTTGAAGTGAGCCCTGCAGATTCGGGGGACCCAGGGAGGGGAGGTCACTGTGATCTCAACCCCTGGAAAACAGGATTAGTCCCTACCAGCTAGGCCCACAGACTGGGCCAACTTCCTGGGCGTGCTATCTGCGCAGACGCACAGGACCTTGTACTAAAAAGGGCCCCAGGTTTGGTTTAATGCTCTGCTATGGCTGGTTTTGAAATTCTTACTAATTTTTGAACAAGCATCCCACATCTTCATTGTGCACTGGGGCCTGCTCACAGAATTCCTCCAGCAATGCTGTGTCCAGACATTTCAAGATGTCTTCCCAACCCTTCTTCCCTACCAGCTTTTCTTTTTCAGGAGAAATCTAGAAACCCAAGTGTCAGCTCTGACAGTGCTAAGTAGCATAAGCCCCATTTCCCATCAGTTTGTTTGGCTGGCATACATTCTGCCCCGGCGCCATTATCACTTTAGGACAGATGAGGTAATTCAAAACCTTAGAAAGCAAGGCACTGACTTAGCAAACAGACCAAAAAGTGTAAAATTTTAGAGTTCAAAGGAACTGTGGAAATCTCATTTTATAGAGTAAATTTAGTTGTGGAAAGAGGAAGGAAATTTCCCAAAGCTACTTCATTTATTAGTATCAGGTCAGGGATATGATCAACATGCTGTCAGCCGATTCTAGAGCATCTATAAAAAGGGGTTAGCATGGACATTATAATCCGCAAACAGCCCCCAAACTCATGTGAATTCCTGTTTTTTTTTCCCTCAACACATTAATCAACAAGGATGTTTTTAGAGAAAAAGCTGAAAAGATAATCACTTCCTCCACACCAACCTTCAAAATATTTTCATTTCCTTCCACACCTTATCTTTTACTGGTGAAGATATTTGGTAGTAAAAATAAAGATGTAAATTGGATGGTCTCTTCATGGCTCCAACCTACCTATCTGGTGCTGACATCCTGGTAACCCCATGGAAAGGAGGAGAAAGGATCTAAGGGCCCAGAAAACCCACAAATTGGATAATTAACACCAGAGAAATCAAGATTTGGCTATACTGTGGTAGCTAAAGTACTAAGGGGCAGGATGAGACACAGTCCTCAAACTTTTTGACAGGGGAAAATGGATTACGGAATTACCACAATCTCATCAATCAGAAGGGACCCTCTTGTCTCAAGGCTGACTTAATTGCTATAATTCAATTAACTTGCTTCCACTAATTATATAAGCCTTTAGATGACAGTTCAACAGCAGCACCACTGAAAGTAAGCCAGTTTTTTTTTTTATTTTTTAAGTTAGTCTTAAGTTAATTATAAGTAAATTGCATTGATTTCTTTTCCACATCCTGCTTCAGTTGTTTTGTTGCAAAATACTATCTCATAATTTTAAAATTTTGGATCTTATGCAAAAAAATGCATTTTGTACCACATATGAAAACAGTGTTGTATTCATAAAAATAGAGAAGTATATCCCTTCCTGTTTTCCTTCCTTCTTCTCTCCCTCTCTCTCCCTTCCTTCCTTTCTTCCTTCCCTTTCCTAGTAATAATTCTTAACAAATATTAAATGAAATAAATAACAATCACATCATTAAAAGGAATATTTATTTTCCAAATTATCAGTACTGAGAACAGTGTCTAGTACATATTAAGGACTTAGTAAATATTTGTTAAATAATTATCAATATTAGGTGTTGGAAGAGATGACTTAGGGAATGGTAGAGAAAGGCTGATAAAGCACAGAAAATCTAGACCCTGATTTCAAAAAGCATATATGTTCCTTCAAGAGATAAAATGTAAACATATGAACATAAAGTCAGCCATAAACTCCTGGGAATTTAAGATACTGAAGAGTTATGCATGGATACATTATAAGAAGGGTAAATTGGATTAGTTCTTCCATTGAGTAAGATAAGAAGATGGGCTTTCAATATCAGTTATAATACCTGCATACAAGTGACAACTGGCAAATGTAAAAGTAACTAGTTTGATCTAATGGACAGTAAAGCCATGACAATTGGAAGCATTTCAACAAAGCAAAGGAAGTTATACCAGGATGGCCTAGTACTAATTTGCATGGCAGCACAGATTCGTTTTGATACACCTTTACAGTTCACTTTCAACAAGAGTACATATTCTTTGTGCCGATCCATACCTATTATTTCTATGTTTTCATGAGTTTTCATCGAGTAAAAACCTATTGATAATCCAGAATTTTTTATAGGTATTTAGGACTCTAAAGATAATTAATGAAAGAAAAATTAGACCTTTTGTTTTTCTTGAGGATGGTTTGTCCCACTTTCCTTTTCTTGAGGGCTATTCATCCCAGCACTTCATTTTTACTCAGGTCAAAGATTCTCTTAAGCATTTGCTATTTGATAATGTTACAGGAAGTCTGAAAAATAGAGAAAAACTCACCATATTCTCACTAATACTATTTAAAAAGCAGGCTGGTGTCAACTCTTAAGTGGGAATAACAAAAAAAGACATTTTAAAACTTTGGCCATCGTGCTACATAGGGTTAAAATGTTAAGGAAACTATGATGGTTTTGAGCTGTATGTGCCTCAGAAAAACATGTTCTTAAATTCAATCCATTCCTGTGAGTGTGAACATTTTGATGAAGCTACTTCACTTAAGGTGTGGCCCAACTCAATCAAGATGGGCCTTAATCTAGTGAAGGCCTTACAGGGAGGGCTACACACAGAGAAAACCACAGACAGAGCAGCCAGAAGCTGAAAGTAAATGGAACCCAGAAGAGAAGGGAGAGGCCAGGAGAGGCTGCCATGTGCAACGCCATGTAACAGAGTCCAGGGCCAAGAATTGCAGGAAGAAAGCATTGCCTTGATAATGCCTTGATATAGACTTCTAGCCTCAAAACTGTAAGCCAACAACTCGCCATTGTTTAGACCAGCCCATTGCATGGTATTTGCTTTAGCAACAAGGAAATGAAAACAGAGACTCTGGTCTGTTAAGATGAGACTAAACTCTACCTATCTTCACGTCTCAGTATCAACATCACTTCCTTGTGGAACACTTTCCTGACTCTTCCCCAGACATTAGACCTCTGGTTATTGGCTACTTTTCCTTCTAGAACACTTGAAATTCATTATTTATTAGCAATCACCAAATGCTTATCCTCTCAATAGGCCATAATCTCCTGAGTGTTGGAAGAACCTCACCACCACATTTCTAGTCTGGCACTTAGTATGCCTTCTGTAAACATTCTTATGGAGACTGTTTTAGCTAGAGTCAGTTAAGCTCTTTTATCATTCTGCCAAGGTCCCTGTATTATTTGAGGGTCTTTCTATTGCACTTGATAGGCATTCAGCTTAAGCTAGTTTAAATTTAAGAAGGTACTAAAGCTTATAGGCCAATAGGCTTATAAAACCAAATCTTGGAAAGGAAGTTCTAGCAATATAGCCTCTTACCTTCAATTCAAAACATGCTAAGGAAGGATCAGTTGGCTCAGCACAGATCTTGTGTTCACACTTTGAACTAATCACTTTGGCTAGAAAGATATGGCACTAGATTGGCCCAGCCTCTGTCCAGTGACCACCACTGTATCTGAGGAGGATGCAGAGTACTGTTTTCCCAGCACCACCAGAGCCCTATGTTGTGGGGGAGGAAGTAGGGACGGACACTGTTCCCAGAAGGAGTGGAGAGAGGAAGGATACTGGGCCCATCAAACAAGGGTGCTCACCGTCTCCCAGCCTAGAGGAAGATGAAGTGTGTCCACCGTTCTGGCTTCTCAATACCAGTAGCCTTGGTGTGAACTTTCCTATTGACTCTTTTTGTAAGGAACAAGTGTGACCATATACCAATAGTAATATTTTACAATTTAATTCCAAAACTGCTACTTATAGCTAGTTTTGGTTGATTAACTTGGAAAAGAATGCATAAATCATGCTTTATTTTGAGGAAAAGCTGAATGGGCAGGAGGGGCAATGGGATTAGGGACAAAAAGTGTTCTCCTGCTTTATTCTTAAAGATGCTTTATCGCTCCTGCACATGAAAGCACCAAGTAGCCAGTGATGCCTGGTTCTCCTGGGAGCCTGGGACTCCCTGCTGTTTCCCTGTGTGCTCAGGATGTTTTCCTCTGCTAAAGCTGCACATGTAAATCAGTCCCTCTTCAACAGAGATGTATGCAATAGGACTGATTTTTTTCCCTCCTTAGTTATACTTTCAGCCCACATATGGCTGTACATGAAATATCAATTTTTCCCCCTCTTTTTGCATTGCACATTGGGATGGGCCTCTTCTCTGTTTATACAAGGACAGAGAAAAGTTTGAGGAAGGTGAAAGGGTCACTGGGCCCATTATCCAGGCCGTCTACAGTTTTCTCCTGCCATTTCCTCTCATCCATCATTGTCCTCCCTAGAAACTCATCTATGTCCCTTGAGATTAGATTTTTTTTTTTGGTAATGCCCCTTTTAGGGAACCTATTTTAAGACCATTATGTTCTCTGCAAAGCAATTTTGCCAAAATTTTCCTGTTGATCCCAATTTTCTGTCTCCTCAGATTTTATTTTCCTTGTTCAGGCCAGGCAGGGAATATTTGCATTTTTTTCTGATTGTGGGGAACTGTGCAGTAATCTTATACCATATGTATTTTTATATTGAAAGTCATGAGATCTTTATTTTGCATTCCTTAACCATGAGCCATCATCCACTTCCCATCCTTCCAAGGCCAATACCCGCCAGCATCTATCTCCACGAGAGTATTCCCAGAGAAGCTTGGAAATTTGGTCCTTTTGTTTTGGCATAGGGGAGTTTATGTTTGTTTACTTTGGGATCAGCACTTTTAAGTCGTAGTCTCTCCAAGTGTCTAACTACCAGGTAGTTCATGCTAATGTCACTGCTAGAATGGCAATTTTAGTTAAAGATAAGCACAGGGCCTGGGGGGGCAAAGGAAGGGTCCAGTTGGGAGAGAAGTCAGATGCAGAAACACTTTTGCTTAGACCATTTGCTTTGCTCATTTAAAGAAGAGGGAATGTAGGGATGGAGGTATTCACTGATTCTGGCTGTAAAGGATCTCCAGTGTCTTCTTCATTCCTGTATTCCGTAGAATACTATTTTTGGGAGTTGTTAAAACAGTGTTCTACAGTTAAATAAATTTGGGAAACAGCATATCAGAATTCACAGACCACATTAGCGTGTTAAAGGCTCTGTTGGTTTCACATTAAATAAACCCATTTAACCTTATTTGCTCAGCATTCCCTAAACTTACTTGAGCTTGAAACACTTGCCATAGTTTACCCAGAGGCGACCAGCAGAACAACATTCCTTGGACTACACAATTAGAAGACAAAAAAAAAAAAAAAAAAAAAATACAACTTTATTATTTTAAAACCGAAATGCTCTTCATAGATATTAAAGTCATGAATTTAATTTCCTTTTTAAATCATTGTTCCACTGCGGTCTCCCAGAGCCATGCAGCTTATTGACACCGGCAGAGGCGGGTAGGGACTTGACCTCTTGAACAAGACAAAGGTCAAGAAAGGAACATTTTCTGGAGAGGGAAAGGATTTCTAAAATTCCTTTAGCTCCAATTTGACATGGTTGGGGCTAAGTTTGGGGGGCTGGATAGACTTTTACATAAGGAACATCTAGGAAGTGGGGAACGATAGCCTACTCTTTTCCTTGCTGGTAGGATTTGAGGAACAGTTAGGGAGAGAGAGGATGGAGAGTGAACTGATCAGATCTTTTCCAATTTCTCCTCTTGGGGTTTTGGTTTAGAGGAGAGGGAAGAGTACTGGGTAAATACGGAACTGCTCATGTGACCTGATTCCTACGGAGGAGACCTGGGATTGTCTGTGGCATGGATGGGCTGAGCAAGCTTGGAATTTAGCTTTACTGCTCTAGACTAGGTATCTGGATGGCATGGGTGACATCCACAAGTTCCCAGAGCACTTGCAAGGCAGATGAATTGAGAGCCAGTGAGTCCTCCATGGGGCCAGGTAGGTCATGTCACAGAGCCTAATAGGGAATCCTTAGCATCAGGGAGAGCTAGGATGGGGCTGAGTTAGCCAGGAAGAGCCACTGGGTCCTGACAATGGGAGAAAAGCCAGAGCACAGAGTTTGCCAGCCACCTCCCTCATCACCTGTGTAGATGCTGAACTTTAGTTATGGGGAATAATTCTGTTTGGGGACTGGACTAAAATTCAAACTGGATTGGATATTTACTTATCCCCAGGGTGCAGCTTATAAGTAAGGCCTGATCAATAAAACAATTAAAAGCAAATAGCAATAATAAATAATTAAATAAGCAAATAACTAATAAAAGAAAGATATTTTATTTACTTTACAACAGGATTGTCACAGTGTATCCAAACACTTATTGTTGGTGCTATCATTATTGGTTTACCTAGCTGTGTGCCCCACTGGACCATGCAGCTACTTGGCTGCAGAGGCCTAGTTCTATTCACTTCCATCCCTGACATGTAGAATAGTGCCTTAATATAATAGATATTCAATAAATGTTAGTTGATTGAATGAATAAATGAATGAATGAAATATGCTCAGCCCCGGCACCTCAAGAGATGCTCTATAGGGAGAATTCACCTAGGTATTCATTTTGATTAAAGGAAGAAGAAGGAGGCTCCCTTGGAGAGTTTGGTGGCAGCCACCTTTCCTCATAGGTTCAATGTCCTTTCTTTCTTTACCTCTTCCATCCCTACTCAACTATCTTCTTTCTTTTTCCTCTGCCTGCGTTCCTTGGCAATACCTTGGAGATGAAGGCAGCACTGGCTGGGAGAAGGAAGGGGTGGCCCTTGAATAGCCCCAAATACTCCTGAACATAACTCAGGAAGTCTTAAATTTATATGACAATTTTTGGCTTAAATAAAAAAGAGAGCTTTCTGTTCATAGCTTGATAGTTTTGATAATCTCTAAATGCCTTTCCTATCCTTGCCTTTATCCTGTATTGCTATAGCCTTCTACCCCTGTACCCCTCAAAAGACAGGTTCTCAATCTTAGCCTGTGTTCCCGTGGGTGTGAGCTCATTTGTAAATAGGACCATTTGAAGATGCATTATCAGTTTAGGTGTGGATATTTTAAGATCCTATTTAGGTATGACTAAATGGAATTGGGGGGCAGGGCTTAATCTGTATTCCTGGAAGTCTTATGGAAGCTGGAAGTCAGCAGAAACCAAAAAAGCAGACACTAGAAAAGAGAGAGAGTGAGAGAGAGAGAGGGAGAGATATCCCCAAGTGATGGGAGGAAGAAATGCAAGCCAAGTAATCTCAAGCATTGTGGCAAGCCAGTGCCAGAGCTCTACAGACTTCAGGGAGAAAACATGGCTTTGCTGATGCCTTGATTTTAGAATTCCAGCCTCTGAAACCATGAGCCAATAAAATCTTGTTGTTTAAGCCAACCCATTGTATGGTACTTGTCATGACAGCCCTGGCAAACTAAGACTGTCAGTTATAGGTTGGCATGTCTTTATAAGTTTTGTACCCTCCTTGTGTTCCCACTAGGCTTTTCTCATACCTTTATAGTGACATATTCTGTTGGATTATAATTGAACATATCTGCATGTCTATTTTCTCCTTTAGCCTGCAAGGTCCTTACGAGTATTCTTTTGTCTTCATTATTGCATCTCCATGCTTTATAGTGTGGGCATTCGATAAATGTTTGCTAACAGATTAAACTGGAATATTTTATGTGTGATGTGGCAAGGTTCATCCCACAGAGGTCAGAGCAGAAGAATAAAAGTGGACTCATTTCAGAATATCCTCCTGGCGCTCTATGAAATACCCAGGCACCTCTTCAGCTGGGTGAAAGGCGAGGAAGGCAAGAAAGGGGGGTGGAAGTTCTACGACATCTGGTAGTCTTGATGCGCCAACTGGGACAGGAAAACGTAAAGGTCTACAAACACTGGAAAAGTAAATTTTTCTTTTTCTTGTGTTTAAGAAATCATAAAATATTCCAGTGCCTTGGGAGCCTCTTAGTGCTCCTGAAGATGCAAAACTCTCAAGTTGTGACATGGCACTGGGTTCCTTGAGGTCTCACTGCACTAGAGCCATGCTGGGTTCCAGCAGAAATGGGCACAAGGTCCCCTCCTTTCTGCTTGTGTCCTTCCCATAAAGGCCGGAAGACGAGAGTATTTTGGTAGCTATCCCTGTAAAGACTACTCCTTGGCCCCTTTGGGTCTCACTTTCAAATGGAAGCCTTCCCTAGACTCCCAACTGGGGGTTAAATGCCCTTGTGCACTCTTATCACACCTGTGGCTTTCCTTTCCACAGTCTTATCAAGCTGAATTGCACGTGCCAGTTGACTTATCTGTCTCCTTGACTGGCTTGAAAATTCCGTGAAGGCAATTACATGGCCTATTTTTTTTTCACTCTTATATTCTCTTTACCTTTTATTATGCCTTGCATATGGTTATAGTAATAATAATTATTATTAATATGGTAATAATAATCATCATACTGAATAGTTTTATGGTGTTTTCTCTCTACGCCAGGTACTCCTATAAGTGCTTTATCTATATTAGCTCTTTCAGTCCTCTCAACAACTCTTTGAGGTAGATACTCCTATGATCCACATTTCAGAGGCGGATAAACTGAGGTGCAAAAAGGCTAAGTAATTTGTCCAAGGTCATCCAACAAATAATTGGTGGAGCTGAAATTTAGACAAAAGAATCTGGTTCCAGCGCCCATGCACTTAACCATTAGATTATACTACACAACACTGTAATGTACAACATGGTGCCATACTGTGTAATGTATTGCTTCAGGTAATAAATAATAAATACTCTATAAATACTTGTGAGAGAGTATCATGAAGAGAAATTTATCAGTGTGTG
Organism: Chaetophractus vellerosus; assembly: GCA_004027955.1. Classification (NCBI taxonomy): domain Eukaryota; kingdom Metazoa; phylum Chordata; class Mammalia; order Cingulata; family Chlamyphoridae; genus Chaetophractus; species Chaetophractus vellerosus. The sequence goes on from PVKH010003423.1 coordinate 14,191, forward strand.
AGTCTTCAGAATCTTTTCTCTTTCTTCCCTTCCTCTGGGCATCCTCCCTATCAAAGGCAGAAGCAGGCTTGTTCCTGGCTCAGGTCTTTCACACTCACCATTAGTAAACCCACCCTGGGTAATGGGCTCATTCTTGGAAGCAGACATGCCAGAGTGGGCTGAGGAGACCCTCCTGTCTGGGGGTGGAGCACAACAAGGAGCTGGGAGCCCAAGTTTATGCACAGAGCCAAGGAGTAAGAACAGGATATAAGGTAGAGAAGGGTATTGGAATGTGGCTGGGAGGAGACTTGGGGGAGCACTTAGCAGCTGCTGTAAGAGGGAAATATAGGGGAGACCAAGATATGTCTAAACGGGATTTTTGGATGTTTTTATGTGAAGCAGTCTCTAAAATTCCCATACCATCTCTTCTAGAAAACCTTCATATAGGTCTATATTATTCTTTAATTCTGCTTTTTCTTTAAGTAACACACCTGACAAAGTCTGGGCCACATTGATTCAGGTTTAATAAACACTTGTTGAGGTGTGTGAGTTGATTCCTACCTCCTCAACCTTGTCTTTGGATCTCTTGGGGGCAAGAATGAGGAGACATGGCTATGGCAGAAGCTAGAAGCCAGTGGTAGTTAGGATTTCTGATCACTTCCCCACTTGTTTTGGAGTCTGGGATAAATGTATTTGAGAAACTGCAAAAGAGAGAGAGAGAAGGAAAGGATGAGACCATGATGGAAAAAGAACAGGAGAAAGTGAGAGAGGAGGTAGCAACACTGGCTTCTTTTGATTTGTATGGTGTGATTTTTGAAATTGCTCCAGCCTCTATATGATTTATGTGGCTTCATTAATCACACTTTCTTTGAAATGGAATATTCTGCCCCAAAGCCTTCGAATGTTGCCATCCAAATACAATATATTCTTTAAAAATCACTTTTGGATAAAGACAGTACTGTGACAATAATTCCACCATATTGTAGGTGGAGTCTGTTTTTTTCCTCAGATTTTGATGACAATATGCTGAAAATAAGACAAGCCTTTGGAGAACAGAAGAGTCCTGGCAGGGTTAGGATCCCAGTTGCAGACACCCTGGGCCAGGAACCACGGAGAAAAAAAAAAAGAAAGTAAAAAGAGCCCCTTGTCTTCCATTAACACCAACGACCAGTGCCATCTAGTGGCAATTTATGTTTGCCTTGGACTCTGTATGACCATAACCTCCTGCCTAGTTCACTGTCAGACAAGCTGGAAAACACACGTACACTTTTCCGGTGGTAACGTGACCTAAAATCGAACAGCAGAGTTTAGGTGAAGATACGAGTGTGTTAAAGCTGCTGGTAATGAGAGAGGCTGAATCCAAGGCTTTTTTTTTTTTTTTTTTTTAGTTGACTTTTGTATGCTGGACGTCCATGCAAACACAAGAATACACAAAGATTTTGCTCCTGGGACAGGAGGGAAAGAGAAGAGAACACTGGGCACTGGGATTGACACTAGATACACATCACCTTATCTAACCCCCATAATTTCCCCACTTTGCTAATGAACCAAAGCACAAAAGAGATTAAGTCCAAAATCACGCAGTCAGAAGAGAAATTAGGTGGGATTTGAATCCAGGCCTGTTTCGAAAAGCTTTCTCTCTAACTCAGCTTTTGTGGGAGTACTTCCCTGGGAGGCCCACGCTTCCAGCCCTGCCATAGAACCTTAGTCTTTCATGGTGATAAGCAGTAAAACCTTAGAGCAGGTAGGGGCACTAGAAGAATGTTCGTGTCTCATGCCTCCTCTGGCCTAGCTGGAGAGGGAATAAACGGCTCACACTCATCTCTCAACGCTCAGATCCTGTGGATGAAATTGCAGCAGCTGGTAGTGGATAAGCACTCCCTATCTGCAAAGTCACCACACCAGGGGCTGTTGCTGCTCTGATGAACTGCATCTTAAGATCCTACCCCCTCCACTGCAACGCCTTAGAATGGGTGGGGGTGGGGCTGAAGGATAGAAATCCCAGCCATCTTCTCTGTCCTGAAAATGAATTCCATCCATTCAGATTAAGTTCTAATAAATCATTTCCTATGCATTAATGTATTTTTATTGCACAAAATAACCTTATACTATACTCTTTGTTATTAAGGAATAGATGTTGACTTTTAAATAAAGTTCTCATTTTATGGCTATAATTTACTTTGGATAGTTCAATTTATGACTTGATCAGGAAAAGAAACATTGGTTTCTTTTATTTATGAAAGCTCACTAAAATACATGCGTAGAAAATATTGAAATATGAACTTTCTCTAGTTGAACAGATTAATGGTGGAGATTAAAGAGATAGCTCTGCTCCATTTCACTGCAGATGGCAAGAAAGAAGTATTTAGCTAGAGCCATAAGCTTATGCTAATAAAACAAGCATAGGTAGTTCTGAATTTTAATTCAGTTACTCAATTACAGCTATATAGGTAAAGTTATTTTTCTTGAGCAAACGCTAATTAGACCACTTCAGCCACACATTAATAAAAGAGACTTAAAATAAGAGGTTATACAGCAAGTTAAGACTTCCTCTTACGATTTTGATTGATTCCTAGGAAAAGAAGAGAAAGAAATGTCTCTGACTTTTCAATGAGCAAATGCTTTCACAATTTTGAAAGAATAATCCAGGGGATGATAGTATCACTGGTTGGTGAAAACGACAGCTGTCAAACATGTGGTCAAAACAATGTTTCATCATTAATATTTAAAAGTTGTCAGGGAATCTAGTTTGAGTATGGCTGGCCTTTGTCCCAAAATGCTTCATAGTTGACATTTGGCAAGATGATTTTTGAAAGATTATATGAAGCTCACCTTGAATTTTCATTAGAAAGTATTGGCTTTGATATAAAATAAAATGTGGGCATGGAAACAATAATATGTCCTATTGAGAAATTTGTTAAATGCTTCTAAAACAGTGAAAAGCATATTGTCTGAAAGTTAATGAAATTAAAACTTTGAATCCATGTCCTCAGATAACTCAAGCTCTAACATATCTGAAAACTAACTTGATGGAGAGGTGGTTTTAGAACAAAACTCAACACATTTTAACAACAGCCAAAGAAGATAGACAGGAAACCCAAATTCAACAAACTCTTTTTTTTTTTTTTTTAATATATGAAAACAATCGTTGATTTTTATGGTCCTTGGTCATGGTAACTGTGTGAAGAAGGAGTGAACTGAAATCACAAACCCGGGTGTGGATCTGGTCACTCAGTGGATCCTGATCTGTTCTATACTGGTTTGGAGTCAACTCTATCACCTTTTCCTTAACTTCTTCAGAAACTCGTAGCAAAGAACCCTTTTCCTATTTTTTACTCTAGAGGTTTTACCAATAGAGACTTGGATGACAGATGAGGCAGCTATAGCCTTGGGATAATCAGAATAAATATTACATGTTTCATCCATAATAGGAGCCAGTATTACATTTTTATTATGTGCCTCTGAGTTAAGTGGGTTTTTTTTTTGCCTCTGTGCATAATATTCTTTTAATTTTCACACTAACCCTGAAATGACACCGTTTTTTCCCTCTATTTGACTCTGAGAGTTAGATAACTTACACAAGTTCATGTGGATTTTCATTGTCAGAGTCAGGTTGATTTGTGCTCTTTCATGGCTAGTCAGGGAGAGCCGCCATCCAGTGCAAGAAACCCTAGCTTTTGGGGAGAACAGAGAAGAGAGACCATGAAGTGCTCCCTTTGTTCAAGCACTTGTTCTGACTGTGCCCCTGTGCTCCAAGTAGAGACTAATTGTTATATTTTGAACTATTTGGGGAATAATTTTTCAGAGGGCAGTGAACATACTAACAGTTTGGGAACTGAACTCATGGAGTTGTGGAAGTAGCCAGCCATCAAATGGTGTGCCCTGATGGAGTGGGGAAGGCTTCTGTGGGAAACAACTAATGTGGCCCCAGGGCTAGCAATTCCTTCCCTCTGAGATTGGCCTCAAGAAAAAGAGAAGGCTCTCTTTGTGCTATATGACTATCTCTATGGACAAAACTAATTAGTCCAGTGATGGACACTTGACCAAAGCCAAGTCAATCAGATCATCCACAGGAATTTTTGAATAGTAACTAAGGGGATCTCCTGCTGGAGGTAAAGCTATAAGCTATAAAGTGCAGGAACTGCTGTTGACTGTCATGTTTCCTGCCATGTGGAAGAAGAAGTAAGTTTGTAAGGAAGAAGGTAACATTCAGAAAGAAAATATGGGATGCAAAGTGTGTGTCCTGGTCATCTTTAATAACCTGGTTCCAGTTATTTCTGAGGCCCTGTTGTACCAGTGCTTGGATACATGCCTGGCTTTCTCTCACTTACAACCATTAAGTTCTGACTGACATAATTTCCTTCTTCAAATAATTGCTTCATTTCATTTTCAGTTTTTTAATACAATACAAATACCTTTGGATGGGTTTATTCTGTGAGCTGTTTTTAACAAAAGAACACTGGCAATCAGCTGTCTTCTTAGAAGCATTATTAGTTACCAGCTAGCTGAGAAGACATTGCAGATTCGAGGCAAAGCCGAGCTGTGGCCCTTTGGGGAAGGGGAGGAAGAATTTGTGAGGAATATGGGGAAAGGGCTGGGTTTGGAGAATTAGCCACAGGAAGAAAAAGTAGAGACCTCGGAATGAAAAGGTCTTGAAAATGTGGATTGGAAGAGAAAATAAACCTATTTCATTTACTTCATGACCTTCTCGGGCTGACCTTTTTGAGTTCATAATCAGAGACCACTCTTTTTATTTAGAGGGGGGATGATATTTATTGCATTTATTTCCACAATATTATTTCTAAAAATTCACTTGGCTCTGAAAGAACTTGAATAGGTTCTGTGCCTATCCTCTACACATATTTTTATTTGAAAACTTGTTTAGTATTGCATAAATAACAAACATGAGCTTGTGTTAGGCCATCCAGAAACAGGGGTTAGAGGCATTAAAAAGTACCTTCTAGTGATCCCTTATTTAAAACATGGTGAACTATAATTTTAGAGCACTAAACTCTCATTACAACATACTTATATTTGACATTTTCAGGCTGTATTATTCATGTTTTTAAGTCCTGGAGAAAGGCCCATTAAAGTCATGTTACTCACATTAATTTAACATTTAGCCATTCATAATATAAATCCCAGTCTTTTGGAAAATGTCATTAAAAAAGTTTTGCCATATATGGACATTATTTATTGCTTAAGTCCCATTGTCTACCTATAATATGCCCTTTATCAGACCCAAATGCCCACTTCAGCAATTTTCGTTTTGAGCAACAACTGGCTTCTTACATTATCCAATGATGCAGGAAAGTTAAATTACAGCCAGTTCATATCATAGAAACAAAATGTTTCCTGCAATTACTGATAAGGGACAGTTCATTTTCTCTCTGTCATCCTGAAAAAAGCCTCCTAACAACAATTCATGCCTGGTTAAACAGGATTTCCACATCTACTGCTGACATCTTTCCAAATAATTCAGGGTTGTTATTACTGTACAGCCCTGGCAAGGCTCAAAAACAAGCAGACTTGACGAGGCTGCTCAAAGCAGAGCTTAAGTAGTTGTAATTAATAATAATTACATGCCCACTACACTTCAGTTTTATCATATTATCCGTCAATGCAAATAAAAAAACCCACACACAACAAGTTTGCAACAGGATTAGTGCATTAGTAAAGCCCCTGTGTGAATATGTCATCTCTTGAAAGGTTAAAAGATTTGTAGTAGTTTCAGTTATATTGATTTTCCTTATTCTGCGTGCTTGCAAAATTTCAATTGAATGCAATACAGTTTGGAACTAGAGTTGTTCTCTTCCAGAAAACCTTTGCCCCCCCTGCCGTGACTCGGATTCGAACCGAGGTTGCTGCGGCCACAACGCAGAGTACTGACCACTATACGATCACGGCAGGCTACTGGAGAGCTGAGCACTCAGCTTCTTTTCAGAACTATTGCAGTATTAAAATTTGTGGAAACACTGCCATCTATTGCCTGAGTATGTACATTTCCTTAATATTGAGGAAGAGCAGCAGTGTTTCAGTAATCTCTAATGATACAGAGAACAATAAGAAAGTGACTGAAAATGAAACCAATGATGTTTTCTTCATCGATTGGGAAAATTGTATTAGGTAAGGATTCACTGTCCAGGAAATGGTAGTCAAGGTAACAAGACTAAGAGAAACTAGTCTCTTGACTCATGCTTTCTACTGTTACCCAATAATGAATATAGATTTCCCACCCCCAATGGCCACTTCTAATTATATTGTATTGAATGACAGATGAATCTGAGCCTCTTTGGTGGTTTCTCCACCACCAGTCTTATTTCCATATGCCTTGTCAGTTCAACTATTAAAATATGGCAAGAACAAAATGAAGAATCAGAAAGACTTGTTTCTCTTCTTATAGGAAGCCAGACCCCGACTAAGGAAACTCTCTTTCAAACCCACTGATACCTCAACCTACACCCTCACCTCAGCAATATGTTGGCCTTAAAGCCACAATTATCTCAAAAAGAAAATACTCCAAATAACATTAGCAAACCACCACACAAAGAAACTGGAGTGTTCCATGCTAAATAAATTTCAGGGGAAATTTGTTGTAAATTCTTTGTTATAAAAATTGAAGTAGTCAGCACAATATATTCCAAGGGCTGAAAACTTTAAAAGAAAATATTTAGAAAAACCTATTGCTAATCAATGGATTGCTGTCCAGGTGTTTCGTTTAACCCCTCCAAACAGAGAGGATGTAGGAGCAGCTGGGACTAGTTGGCTCTGTGTATCCACCTGTTGCATGGGTGCCATAGCTCCAGTGTTTCTAGAAGGACTTGTTTGATGATAAAACTAATACACAAATGCTTACTCCTTTGCTCCCCTCTGCTCATCAATACATCCTTCTATTTTTTTTTTTTTGGTTAAGATTTATTTATTTTATTACATATCTCCCCACCCCCCACTGCGGCGACGAGCCGAGACTGGTCACTGCACAGGCGCGGCTTTCCCCGCTTGTGGGCGGCTTCTGCTTCCATTCACGGCCAGCTCTCAGTTTGCGGGTGGCTGGCTGCGCTCCATTCGCGGGCGACCTGCCCTGCCTGTGGCAGCTTTTTTGCCCTGTCCGTGGCGGCTCTGGCCCGCCCATGGCGGCTTGCCATTCTCAAGGCGGTCTGCGCGCTAGGAGAGGTCCCCGGGAACCGAACCCAGGGCCTCCCATGTGGTATGCCGGCGCCCTATCCACTGGGCTATCCAGCCAGCCCTACATCCTTCTATTAATATCTTTCTTCAAGTTCTCACAAATACATTCCCTTCTCTGGTCACACTGAAGAGTATCTCTCCAAGTTCCTGAGCCCTATATGTTCTGTGTGGAAACCAAGGCAAAGTGCCTGAACAGGAAAGTGTGTGGGTGAGTCTGGTAGGAGGTTGCTCTGTAGCCAGGGGCAAAGCCAAGCCCCAGACTGACAAAGAATGGTTTGCCAAAGTTCAGTCATTTGTGTACCACATACCTCATGAATGGGTACCACATTCAGAATTTTTGCCAGGGGCACACCCCACCTGAACTATAAGAGAATTGATATTTTTCTTTAAATCAGCATACAGCACACAGATTGTAGAGACAGACTGTCTGGATTCTAATTTTGGTTCGTCACCTACTACCTGGGGGAACTTGGGCTTCCTTTAGGCATACAGTCTTCCAGACTTTAAACTCTCTGCCTCTGTTTTCTTATCTGTAAAATGGAGATAATAATAGAACCTACCTCATAGGATGGTTATGAGGCTTAAGTAGGTAAAAACATGTCAGAAGCTTAATAGAGGCCTGTCATATAGTAAACACTGTAGAAATGTTAGCTATATCATTATTATTAGAATAATTATATTTTCAAAGAAAATTTTATAACATTACTGTATATTTTTTTAAATGTCATGTCATTTTCCATAAATAGAGGTCACTATAAAAGGAAATGTGCAAACCAAACAATGGAATTAAATTCTAGTCAGATACTCTGAGCTCAGAGCCCAAGTTCTCTTCGTTGTTAAAAAGGAAGGTGGGCAGCAGTAGGAGTGTCTTTATAGCCTCCACAAAAGGCTTCTCCTTGACTCCTCAGAATGACTAGGAGAGATATGAAAAGGCAATAACTTTCTTCTCACAGGTTTCAATGTTATTAAAGGCCACAGTCATTACACCCTTATAATTACCTCACACATTGCATCCACCAAGCCAGATTATGTTATGTGATAACCTCCACATTTTAGTGACTTCAGATAAGGACTCCGTTTCCCTCGATCTTTCTCCATGTCCATTGCAGGGCCTTGCTCTCTGTCCCCTCACTCCAGGAGCCTGGTTAAGGGAGGAGCTACTATCAGAACTTTTCTGGTTGCTGTGACAAATGGAAAGAGAACTCTAGAGTGGCTGAAATCTGCACCTGAAAGCTCTCTCACAAGTCACTGGTCACATGGCCCCACCCAGCTACAAAAGTACCAGGAAGTGCAAACCTGCCATGTGCCCAGAAGACAGGGAGTTAGAAATATTTGGTGAATAGCTTTAATGACTTCCAGTTATACCTCTAGTAGGAAACCCCAGCTTGAAGAAGTCTGGAAGACTGTATGCCTGAAGGAAGGCATGATTGGGGAATAACAACTCTAAACAATGGAGAGAGGCCCACCCTCTGCGAGGTGTTCACCTGGAAAGGCTTTCTTTAGAGTCCAGTAGTTGGCAAATGTCAGTCATCTCTTGGTAGGCTCAAATATTCCTGCCTATTAAAGTGGGATGGGCTTTTGAACAATTACCAAGCTTTGATCCTGCTTATTTGTTATCTTCTTGGGAATAGGTATTCAGGGTTCTTCCAAAGCACCAATAAGTCTGACCCACTACAAAGAGAAAAATCAATGAAATCAAAACATGTTTGTCATGGCATTTCTAATTTCTTTGCAATCTACTTACCAACTGATTCTTATTTTTTTCAGACTGTGCCGTAACAATGGCATTATTATTACTCCCTCACTTTATTCATTATTTGCAAATAATTGTTGGGGTCATTTTGCTGAATCTTAAGGATTCAAAGGAGAACAAGACAGACATGTGTCGTGATTTCATGCAATTTGCAGGGAGGTACAGATGAATAAATAGATATCATATATGAACTGGGGGCCATGGGAAGAAATACATATTTACTTAAAGTTTTCAGGTGGAAATGGAAAAAGGCAAAGAAAGCACGACTGAGGGGGAGAAAGAAAGAGAGAAGCCACCTGCTTTGTCTGGATTCTAGTCTTTGCTCCAACTTTTCCATTGGTGTGACCCCTGGCTAACCTCTTAACCTCTTTGGGTTTCTATTTCCTCATCAGAAAAGTAACGGGTATAGGACTGGATATGCGCTCAGATTCTTTCTATCTCTGAGGTGCCATGAATTTAATTAAGAAAAATACATTCACAAACAACAGCTAAATATAATAATTTTGGAGGGAAAGTAAACAATCAAAGCAGGATGGTCCTGTAGCTGTTAGGGTTATCTTTCATGTTTTTCCTTAAATTCATAGAAGCTATCATTTTGTCAGCTGCTAAATGTTGTCAGCCTTCTTATATCCCTACCTAGGGAAAGATATTTTAAGTACATAAGGGTTGGTCTGTGGTATGAGTGATTTAAGTTGGATGTAAGGAAGAATTTCTTGCTTGTGAGGGCTGTTAAACTATGGAATTCATTCTCCAGGAAGATCGTGGATTTCCCTTTGCAAGAAGTGTCTAAAAATAAGATTGACGCTCACCAGCACCTCACCTTTAGAGGAGATCGAGAAACAGCCTCCCCCCCACCCCTTGCTGCCTGACTACAGGATATTCCTTCTGAGTGTGTCATTTTTCCCCCCGTTGTTCATGGCGAATTTCTAACAGAAGAGCAGCAAGCTGACAAGGGGCCACTGTGACTGGACAAGACCTCACCTACCCAGCTGAGTAACGTCCAGTGTTGCCAACCCCACTTCTTCTCAGACCAAACTCTGTTTTCTCCTCCTTGTGCCTCTTCTCAGCTTGCCTTCTGCCTCACTGGGGGTAGAGAAATGACAGTCAGATCCATCACCGGGCTGGTGGCCAAGAGCAGGAATCCGCTGGGCTGGGGCTGGCCCAGTGCCCAGTCCTCAGACAAAGACAGGTTGGGAAACCCCTGCAAAGAAGGCTCTGCATCCCCTTCCCCCACGTCCTGTCTCCATCGGGGCCCAGGCTGTTATGACCTCATCGGGGCCTTAAAACCACCTCTTTCTTGGGTTCTTTCTAAGTTATAACCCCACCTCTACCCCACTGAGCAGTTCTGGTGTGTGTGAGAGAAAAAGAGAGCGGAGGAGACAGAGAGAAAAGATGGACACCAATTTAGTACATGCCAGGGGACCAAGGATTGCTCATACATACCTTCCTGGGAATAAATCATATTTTTAGCAGGGGAATAAGGTAGCTGAGAGCAGAGGAGCCCAAGTAAATGGCACCTCCAGATTTTGAATGTCCAAGCACCTTGCCTTCATCGAAAAGGTCCCTGAAAGCCAAATGGTCTCACATTTGACCGTCTCCTTCCGATACATGTTTCCTGAATGCAACAGGAAAGTCATTGATTTGGTGATCACACAGAACACTAGAGAAAATGCATTCTTTTCAGAATGCTTGTACCACAAAATGTTTTAACAGTTTACATTTTCAAGAGTAAACTGCCTGGAGTGATTTCCCCCCCTTGCTTATTAATGAATTCTACTTAACCAAGTCAGAAATCTTGCTGTGGGGAAAGCTGGAAAGGTGGTAGTGAGGGGGGAGGGGCTGTTGGTTGGTGG
>PVKH010003424.1:0-24993 GCA_004027955.1 Chaetophractus vellerosus
ATAAAACACACATCACACATGTATTAACTACATTATCTAGCTTCTGTAAATTGATGCATTAACATCTATAGGTGTCCCCAGGTGGTCAAGCTCCACCTATTCCTGTTACTCCTAGATAATTCTGGCCCAAGTTGCAGAGGTACTACATTCAAATATAGCCAGCCAAGCTTACGCGTGCCCGCTTCCCAGAGAAACCAAATTAGATCCTTTCTCTGTCCCATCACTGACCCTGGTGTTTTCTGCGTGTGGCCCTGCATGGCATGCTGCCCTATTTCCAGGGAACTGTGAGTATAATAAATCTTTCAAACTCTTCTGGTCTCTCTATCTGCGTTTGGCCTTATCATGCCTCGCACAAGGAAATATAAACAATACAACATACTAGCACAATAAATAAGGCAGGGAGTACGGAGAAAGCATGTGCTTTCAAGTCAGACAGAGCTGGACTCGGGAATCTTCTGCCTGTGGGAACTTTGGTTTTCTCATCTGCAAAATAAGTAAAAATAATGCCTTGCAGAATTGTTGCCAGCATTGACTAAGACAATATAGGTAAAGTAATCAGGACACAGAGGATGCTAAATAAATGATAGCTACTATTGTTGTCCCTTGTCCAGACCCAACATAACAAAAGCTAAATTAAGCAACATAGTAACAAGCAAGGAACATTTTATTGTATGTGTATTCTCAAAAAAACAAAACAAAACAAAACAAAAAACCCCCACAAAAACAGAACCCACAAACAGGAGCAAAAAACAAATCCTTCTAGCCTCTCTGGGATATGCAGGGCACCATATCTTAGAGAAACATAGCTAGTACAAGAACAAAATGTACCAATTAACATTACCTGTAGCTTCCCCAGTCAAAAAAGGCTATAGAGAAAAACACTTTAAAGTGTATTCTAATATCAATTTGCTGAACAAACTTCACCATACTCAGAGTCATTGTATAGTAAATAGAAATAAAAAATAGAATACGCATTCAATAATCTGGTCACATTTAACAATTAAGCAATAGACACTTGAATAAATACAGTATGTATTACTTATTTGTTAAACCTCACATTTACAATGAACAGATGGCTTATGATTAATAGTTACTGGTTTCTTACATTTTAGGAGATACCAGATCCAGTAATGGAAGTAGAAAGTACTTTAAACGAAAACTGATTTTCAAAAATATATCCTTGGGTCTGAGCCACTACTGTAATTATTACACACTTGGGTCAACTTGAAAAAACGTAGATACTAACAAACTGAACAAAGTGACATTCTAGAGCAAAGTGACATTCTAGAGCAATATTTTTGTTTATATTCTCTAGGTAGCAAGACAGTACTAGTCCATGGTAAACAGAGATTTACAATGCATGTACAATGAATAATTTGTTTCTACCTAATGTCATTTCTATCATTTGGGCTAATAAAGGACAATTTAAAAATGTTTTAAGTAAATGATTGGCAATTCCTTATTACATACCTATTAGATTTCATATAAAGACCCTCGCCAACATTCTGTATTTCTGAATCCCTATTTGTACCAACAAGCTTGTGTTTATAGGCATGAAAGATGAATAAACTGTTACAGAATGGGCTGCTTTAAATGACCCATTTAGGAGGACTGTAGTCAAAATAAGGCAACAACTGTAAGTCTACTTGCACCTTCCTTATCTTTCTAGTCAGTAAAACTGAGAAAATAATTTTTGCCCACCTCTATAAAAAATATTGCTCCATGTGCTTCCTAGTATATGATGGGGACGAGTCTGGCAGGTGTGATTTAAAAAAGAAAAATTATAATAGTCTCAGGCAGTCCAAACACTCTCCTTTTCCAAGATAACTCTGCTCCAATTCTTCCTTCAATACAGATTTCCTTCTTGACTGATTTAACTTCACACCTTAGGAGGTGCTATAACAACCATATGGTCTCTGTGGAACAATGTGTTTTTCATTAAGAATTTTTTAAAATAAAAAAGTTAAAAAGCTATGGAGCACTCTCAGCAGCTGTGATATTCTGCCCAGTCTGCCAAAAAAATGTAAAAAAAAAAAAATCACATTTTACACAAGTTAAAGGGAAATAAAACCACAAGTCAGCACTTTCCAACACAGCAAGGAATCGATCATATCCTATTTTCCTTTCAGGACTTAATAAAATCCCCAGGATAGCACCTTTGTATGGGCTGAACAATTAGCTGAACTAAAGTTAATATATGAAGCTTAACATTCAACATTGTGGTTTGTTAACATCACTCAATTTTCTATCCAGGCTAAGTTAGTAATATGCTTTTCACAAGGAGCCTAGGAAAGATTTTAAAGAAAAATCTTTTCCAGGTGATACAACAGAAATTATAGAGAGCAACAAAACCCTTCAGTCTTATTTCTGAAGACAAATCAACTTTTAATGCAGATCATTCTAGAACATGATGTGCCTGACCTTTTTTGCTTCGCTTACCATTTGTGCCACATGATCATTAAAATATCTTAGTTTAACTATTGTTCTTAAATGTTATAGTCTCTCTAAGATGTAATTATAAAAGAGTCCAGGCCTCAGTTTTAGAATATAAGAATGGCCATGTTGTCTTGATATAATCCCAACACAGTGAAGGAGTGATTTCTTATCAATGCACATCAGTAAAACGAACAAAAATACTGTTGCTATCTATTTTCAAATTTGTCCTTAAAAAAAAGTAGGTCCCTTTCCCCATACTTTCAGAGCCCTAAAGTAATAGACACATATGCTGGTAATAAAAAACAAACAAATAAATATCTGAATATTAAAAGATAGGCTCCTCATCCTCCACCTCTTCTCCATCCTGGTATTAAGTGGCCAAAAGCTTTAAAAATGCCATTTTGTACAACAGATTGTGCTAGTTGTTATGAAAGCAATATGCAAGTTAAGAACTGCTGTGCAAGACTCGGTTAGGGATTACTGCTCTGGGGCACCGGTTTTCTTCTAGGAAATATTTATAAATGTTAGCTTCAGTGAATAGTCAGCACAAGTTTAGAAGCTTTGGAGTACTTTTCTGGGGTGTATACTAAATTGCCACCCTACTGCACAGGCTCATTTTGGAACTATAAATAGACTGGGTCTGTTAGGAGGAGGAGGAGGACCTGGCTGTTCCATGGAACAGACTGATCACTTCCCATCACAATCCTGCTGGTAGCGAGGTTTTCCATTAGTGGTTACTGATTACAATGAGAAAAAGTCAGGCGGCTTGTGTGATTCCCGTATTAACAGCACCATAAAAATTTTTTGTCCTCAGAGCACATTTGGGGGGAAGGGAAGAGGGCAGACTACCTTGGTTATTACAGAAATTTCACAACTAACTTAATAACACCTACAAAAGTGCACTGATGACATGCTGGCCAGTAAGGGAAATAACTGAAGTGAGCCAAGGACTAAGTGCAGATTATGGCACTACCTGAAGAAAGCAGGTATCGTTAAAAAGGTTATCAATAACTAAGTGAAGAGAATATTCACATACTGCCAGCAGATAAGGAGAGATCTCTGGTTTCTTTAATTCCTATTGCCACCCCTCAAGAAAGAGAGAACAAATCCTTCTTCCCTTAATTCCTGCTCCAATCACAGATCACCACAAAGAGCCCTCCGAAAGCCGACCAGTCTGAGTAGAAGTGTGTTTGTACTTGGAATTGCTTTGAGAAAGTTCAAAGCCATTAACTTGTTTGTTCAGTTTTTTCCCCTCTAAAACTCTCAATTGCTAGATTATTCTTCCAATGCACATCAGCTCACTGTTCACAAGGAAATTATGTTGAAGTAATTTCATTCTTCTGGGAGCCATTACAGATAAGCCTTTTCCACATTAGTTCCCTCAGGTAGTTCCATGGGTACCCAAAACACACCTTTACAAGTTTTTTCTTTTTAAAAATGCTGATTTGTTTTTAAGCAGCTACTATCCATTTGCATGACAGTGACTGTGGAGCTATATGGGAAGGATTTCACTGGTGAAGGTTGTTGTTTGTAAGGTGTATAAATCACCCAGATCCAGGATCAATGTGGAGAAAATCCAGTCGCCAGACTACAACCAACCACAGGCGTCATGTCCCATATCTGTAAGAAAAGTAAGATTCATGGAGAAGGCAACATTGATCACATCTTCCCAATAGTGAAAGTCAACACTGGAAAACAAACAGCTGTTTTAAGACTAATTCTCACATTCTCTTCTTTGTTCACTACAAAATCTCCCTAAGATTTATATAGTGATAAGACAAAGACTACGGTCCATACTTAATGGCAAAGCTCCAGAATGCGTTTTTCAATTGCAGTGAATGTGCCACACTAATGAAGGAAGGTTTATGTGGGAGGGTGTGGGAAGTATGGGGAGTGGGGCATGTGGGAATCCCTATATTTTTTGTGTAACAGTTATGTAATCTAGGTATTTTTTTAAAAAATAAAAAAAAATTATTATAAAAAAAGACAATGTAATTCACTAAAACATGATACAAGCCTATGATAAGTATTATCTTGACACCCGAAAATTCATTGTAATAATGCTTTACTATAAATCTGTGTGTTAGTAGCCCAGGAATTTAAAGAAAAATACTATGTTGTTATTCCTTACAATTAGGAAGCCTTCTGCCAGGATGCAAAGGACCATTAGGAAAGGAAAGAATGACGATAAAGGGGAGCCTGCTGAGGCCCAGGCCCACTGGGGTCCGTGCAGAGGGACCCTGTACCTGCTCAGGGCCTGGCAGCTCACCAGCTCACTCGGCAAGACGGATGCGATGAAGAAAAACTCCACCGGGCTTAACCAGCACCCAGGGGGTGGAAACTCACAGGCACAGCATTTGTTACTCGAGGTGTTAGACTTGCAGTGGATTGCTTATGAAAAGGGAAGGCGAGCGAGCCAGTCAGAAAGGGTAATTGTACTAGAAACATTGTAAGCCCATCTACAGAGGGAAGTCAAGCCATATAAACGTGAGACAAAGAAGCCAGGTTACCTTTACAACGCGATCAGTCCCACAGGTCACCATTAGTCCCCTAGCAACGTCCATGGACATGTGGGAAATGTTATGTTTTCCTTCATGAAAGGTTGCCAGAGAAGTTCGACTAACAAAGAAAAAAACAGATCATTTGAAACTCGAGCTAAGGGATAAGTTGCTTTGTTTTGTTTTTTCCAGCAGCATAGAATATATACAATAATAGTATTAAAAATTTTCTCCTAAAACATGTGGCCACAGTTTTGAAAAGGGAAATTATAATGAAAAGCATGATTCACTGCAAGACTGTTGTTTATAAAAGGTTTTATGAAACTCCTCAAATAACTGATTTGCATTTTCTTAGTGGAAAGGCTGATACATTCCTATACATAAAATGAAGAGCATTCAATATAGAAGAACTGTGCTACATGAGACTGTATGGCATTGTCCAACATTCACTAGAAGCCTGCAGGACCCAAATCCTCTCCACCATGCGCTGACAGGTCTGGTGGTAACTCTGCTCTGAAAGCTTGACAGCCTTAACCTCAATTACTAGTTCCTTTAGCAACACCAAGGGTGACAGGCTAGCTTTCCAATCTGGGCCTCTGTCAAGGTATACCAGTCTACTACTTTAAAAGAGGATTCAAAGGGAAGGGAAACAAAATGTTGTTTCTGCCCTAAAGGATATGCCTGAGTCGGGACAGAATGGATACAGATAATACAGATAGAGAGATTTTTTTTTTCTTTTACAGAAATAATTATTTAAGAACTCCTAGATCAGATTTTTGTGGAAGAAAAAACATTGGCCTCTGGAGTGTTCCCTGTCACTAAATTTACATATATGTATGAGCAAAGATGAGAAAACTGGGTATTTTTTGTACCCAGTCAGCTAAGCCCCTGCCATCCATTTACATGCGGGCATTGCCAATGAACTCGAGACTGCATGGGGCCCTGCCTACTGCAGGGCCTCAACAATGTCCAGTGAATGGCTGAACTGCTCTGAGTCACAACTGGGGCAGCTTGAGATAAACAGTAATGGTCTTAGGGCATGATGCTAGGACAGAATCTTCTCTTTAGAAATTGCTTAGGAAATCCAGAAGAGACAAATATCTGGGTTGAAAATATTCAGATTATTTCACAGGCCCTTCCCAGTTCAGATGCACAATAAAACAAAGATATGCAAACACTCACTCTTCGTCTTTGATGGAGTCATAACAGGAGTCACAAACGCGGACTTGGAACTCGAAGCCCATGACGGGGTAACTGGAGCGCTTGCTGCTGCACTTTCCACAGACAGCCTGCCCGCATTTCCTGCAGTGATGCTTAAGGATGAGCAGAAGGAGGAAAACAAGTTTAACCTTTGCTTTTTTGTACACAGTTTCCCTTTAGAGTTGGGAATGGGAGGGGAGAAGATTTGCCTTGAATTATAATCACCCCAATTGAATAAATAAATTAAAACAAAAAAAAATTTGACAATTTTAATACTAGTCAAGGATTTCTAAACAGGCCTTAGTTACTGGTCATATGCCACATTTTATTCATTTATATTAATTATCTAGATGCCAACAAACAACATTATTAAAACCAAGTTTAGGGGCCAGCTCGATAGCCCAGTGGATAGGGCGCCGGCATACCACATGGGAGGCCCCGGGTTCGGTTCCCGGGGACCTCTCCTAGCGGGCAGACCGCCTTGAGAATGGCAAGCAGCCATGGGCAGGCCGGAGCCACCGTGGGCAGGGGAAGAAGCTGCCACGGACATGGCAAGAGCCGCCACGGGCAGGGCAGGTCGCCCGCGGATGGAGCGCAGCCAGCCACCCGCGAACTGAAAGCCGGCCGTGAATGGACGCAGAGACCGCCCACAAGCGGGGAAAGCCGCGCCTGCGCAGTGACCACTCTCGGCACATCGCCGCAGTGGGGGGAAGGGGAGATATGTAATAAAATAAATAAATCTTTAAAAAATAAAAATAAAAAAATAAAAAAAATAAAACCAAGTTTACTTGGGAGACCAACCCATAGGAGATTTAGTGAAGGAAAAATCTATTTCAGAGAAAAATTCTGAAATAAAAGTTTTCAATATAATATGCCCTCGATAAGAAACTAATGTATGTATTCATATGTTTTGCTACTTCTTTTAATCTTTCAAATGTGATTCTGGAAATAAGCTTCAAGAACATTCCAAAAGAGTCCAATTATTACTATTCCTGATTTTGACATATTCCTTTACCACTGTTTATTCTCTTCTATTAGTTGTTAGCACATAAGAGTGTAAGTCATTCATGTTTCCATTAGAAATAGGGTATATTTCACTCATCAGTTACTAGTTACTACTACTAGACATGTACTGTGAGAACTTGGTAAGGACAGAATCCACATGCTATTTCAGAGCATGCTATGAATGCTACAAATGCTACCACAATTTCTGCATTGCCTGCTAGTCTGAATTAGGCCTTACTGTACAGTAGCCTTGTAAGTAAACCAAAGTTCATTAACTCACATAAATTTCAGGCTAATCCCTCATAGAGGTGCAACCAGTAATAAAAGGAATGAAACAGATATTCTTTTTTACTCACCGACACAAACTTATACTCACCCTGAGTGAATGGCTACCCTTCAAGGCTGCTGTAGGAACATATTTTGTAGAACTTTAGCATGTTATGAGACCTAGTGCTAAGAGCATCTTTGAAATCTATGGGCTATTTGGGACATGTTTCTTTAACTTAAAAAAAAAATCCAGTGCTTGAAACATGCTTAATAAAAACGTTCCAGGTACACTTCGAACAATTAAGAGTAATCTCAAAATATTAGGGTCAGAGTATTCCAGTGAGGGCTAAATCATTACTTAACTTTGTATCTGTTTTTGACAGAATAAGGCATGTAATTGTATTCCCTAGTTTATTCTAATTTCCTGCTAGGTTAGCAGGATACACTAACTTTAACAGGTAATAATCCTAGACTGAAAGATCCTCCATCTTTTTTCAAACAAGCTCTCAGGATTTTCTATGCATCCCTACTTTTCCAATGCAGAACAAGCAAGGGAATAGTTACGTAACCATCTCCTTGGCACCAGGAAAGAGCTTGCTCATTGTTAGCCACACAATGGTACGGATATAAAAGACGTAGGGATTACTAGAATTTGCAGGAACAAAGTGTTATTCAAAAAAAAAAAGGAAGATGATTACACAAATAACAAAATACATGATTAACCCCATGACAATTCAACATTGGTTACTCACCTGTCTTAACCCCAGTGTCTTAGTGTCCCACATCTGTTTTATATTCCAGAAAAATGGCTGTTCGCATTTCTGACAAGAATCACTTTCTAACCACTGAGGAGCCTGGAAGGGGGGAACAAGTCAAAGCCAACATCAATGCATCTATATTTTTACACTGAATTTTCAGAAATTAATCAAACAGTTCTACACATTGTTTGGGTTACCATTTCTTTTTAAGGCCTCAATAATCTATAAATAAGAGGGGATAATTAAATGTTCACTGTGAACATTTAAGGGTTTTCTTTACATATTGCTTTTCCACGCCAAAGTTGTTTGAAATCTACATCCACTAGAGTAAAAACCCACTTCTTGCAGAACCTGATGAACTACCACTTGGAAACACTTGCAGCATTCATGCTCGAAAGGAGGAAGGGTCCAAAAGATACAAATGATCTCCTGGGGAAGATTTACCAACCCCTCCTTTCCTAGCTCTCAAGAGTGAGTCCCTCCCCTGCTGGGGCCTCACACAGCAATCTGGCAGACCTTCATTTTAACAGTAAATGTGTCCTTCTCTGCACACATTTTTCTCCACCCACTAACCAATGAATTCTTAAAAATAGAGGCTGGGTCTTATTCATCTTTATCTGCCCACAGCCTGTCACAGAGTAGGCCCTCCATAATTTTTTGTAGGAACAGATGCATTAAAGTCTCAAAATTACTATAGTTAGAAATGAGAAAATATTTCTATAAACAAAAATTACAAATTGTGCTTGGTTACAAGATGACCCTATTAAAAGTTTAACTCCCAGCATCACTTAAGCATTCTATAGGCGCACTAAAAGTAGTAGAACATCCTATTTTCTAAAAAATTAAACAGAACAAAGATTATAGAGTAAAAAAAAATCATTTTTTCCTGTGTATCTGATAAGAGGAGGCAATGATAGTGGAATCAAAGAATTTCCAAATTACACTGACCCTCAGAAATATGCTGCAAAGACGGAGGTGAGTTGTATTGCCAACAGCCTGGGAGTATTTCATTACAGGAGAAGGAAAGCAGGTACAGCCTCCTACTCCTTCCTTTGGAACATCCACATGTATAACTCTAGCAATATCACACTCATGTGAAGCAAAAAACAATACAAAAATGCATTCACTGCAGCTATATGCAAACAACTGTAGTAAAGGCGTGAAGGTGTGAAGGAGGACACAACGTAGGCTTTAATGAAAACAGAACAATGGAAGCTTATTTTTTTTAATACTTTCTATACTTTCTATACTGGGGGGAACTCAGTGTTGAATTACTGCACCAACACATGACTATAAAAAGAACTCTGATTTGCAAATTTGCCAATTATTCACCAGTGTTGCAGAAATTTACTTTCACATACATTCAATATGCTTAATTTTCTATTTTCCTTGCCCATACAATATGAATTAGGTTTTACATTATAATTAAAATCTTAACAAACTTTTGGAGTTCAGAAGTCTGGTCCCCAACGGAAACACAAGGGAGATTAAATGTTGCCAATATGGTAACAAAACATCCCTAAATAAAAACTGCACTTTTTCCCCCTTCCCCTCTCATTTAGACTGCTATCAGCTCGCTTAGCATGTGATGCACAGCAAGATTTTTTTTTGTTTTGTTTTCTGATTCACAATAGATTAACAACGGTCCTACAAGGGATTGAGATGAGAAGAATCAGGGGCAGGAATACTAGTTCACGAAAAACTGCACTTAGTACTACATGAAAGTGGAAAGAAACGAAAAAGCAGACAGAAAATTATGTTACCATACAACACAATGGGTCAGGGTCAGAATGGGGAAACTGCATCCCCAAGAAATGTGTACATTATATCAAATTTAGACATTTTCATTGAAATGGTTATTTTTATAAGGGATGGGCATTTTAAAAATTGTTTCAATTACTTAGAAAACTCCTTACAGGAAAGGCCTCATTCTCTAGCAAAGTCAGTTGAGCAATGCATCAGTGAATTACCTAACCTTTTACAGTGTTTCAAGTGGCTCAGTTTTAAGCAGTGCTATTTCTTTTAACATAAAGATAAACCATCTTTAAATTCTTAATTCCTTTCCAAGAGTGATCGCGAGTGGTTATACTGGCCTAGATCCAGGAACAGATCTCTTGTATTCAAACCCTGGCTCCAACACTTCCCAGCTCTGTCTTCAGGCAGGTTCTTTTACTTCTCTGTGCCTTGGTTTCCTCCTCACTAAAAGAGGATAAAGCACAATTGACCTCAGAGTTGTGAGGATCAAATGAGTGAACATCTGTGAAGTGCTCTGAAAAGGGCCTGTTAAACAGTATGTCCCATATAAGTCCAGGCACTGGGTGAAGTGTTTTATATGTATATTTTACTTGATTTTCACAGCCCTAGGAGATGCAGAGCAATTTTATCTCCATTTGACAGGCAAAGAAACTGTGACTCTGAGAGTGAAGCATGCCATCCACAGAGAGCCAATTCGTAGGTAGATGTCCAGGAGCCCAACCCCCCGTGTCTGATCCTGCTTGTCTACTGTTCTCCCAACAGCCTCTGTAAACAACTCAACACGGGAGGTCTCCTGCATTCCAAACACCAACCATGGTTCTGGGACACGATGACCGGTAGAACAGAGTCCTCGCCTTCAGGGAGCAGAAGTCTATCTAAGAGGATTGAGGGCACAGCATTACTTTGCTGGGCTAGAGAGTATAGGGACAAAGAAGAAGAAAACTGCATTTAAAATAATTTGAGGTGACAAACTAAAATAATCAGAAAGTAAAAGGCTTTCTGGAGCCTATGTTAATACAAGAAATATCAAAAATTTTATTTCTTTGTTTCGGAATTAACATTAAGTGTTATGCTTTAAGTGATCAGGAGCCATTCTATCATATGGTTATTTTCTAAGGAGAAAAAGGTTAATTTTTGCTCTATGCTGAGAGGGGCTAAAGAGAACATTAACCAAGTATTGACTGTTTCACTCTTTACATCTTCTTCCCTCTGCCAATCTGAACAAAGATGATATAACAAGAATAGTTCCACTGTACTACTACTACCAATACTGCACCAAGCTATACTATACTAATGAAAAAATATTACACAGTCTGTACGTACTAGTTTAAAATAAACTTCTTTCCAAGAGGATTCATTCTAATTATTGTTACTTGTTCATTTGTATTTCTTGCTTACTTCCAAAAAGGAGTCCCTCTAATTATGATTCAGCAAGAAGACAAATTTCCTTCCCCTCCTGACAGTGTGATGGCTCACAGTCACAGAGGGTTGGAAAAGCTGGGGTCAGTATTTCCAAATGACTGAGAAGAAAGTCTAGGCATGCACTGTGGGGCCAGAGAAGCTGAGATGAAGCCTCCAGTTTCTTACCTAACAAATTCAACAGTCATACTAAGCCTAAACTCAGTGCCAGAACCCCAGAGGTCATAGGTTGCTTATTTTGCACTACATTTACTTAGCTGGTAAAAAAGAAATAAGACTAAAAACAATGCATCTCTTTGATACAATTTGCTTTCCCACCAAATCTGCCACCATTTAGGCTGATAAACTGCAGAATGAAGCATGTTCTCAACCACTCTGCACATGATTTGGGGCCTCAAATCCTGCTTCTAGGTTCTAACTACCTTTTCTAAAAGGACTTATCAAAGACAAGAATATTGGATTGAAAGGCCAGTTGTTAAACCTTTGAAGAGACACTGTAACACTGGGTGCCACTGGTTTTTTCCCTCATTTGCCAGTGAACACAAGCTGTCTCAGGGTTTTCTGCTCTCTCAGAGTGAGACTGAAAAATGCTGAGCCAAAAGCCCAGGGAACAGCACAGGGTACTAGCAGTTCTTGATACATGTAACTAGTACTTGATAAATATAAAACACATTTCAGATAAATCTTTGCAGAGCAAATATCATACACTCTATAATTCAGAGTCAATATATTATAAATGTTTAATAAAGAGTTATTTTCTAAGCCTTATCAAAAGATTACTAGAAAATTCTGAAAGGAAAATAAACCAGTAAGCATGTAATAAGAATTTCCTCTACTTGACTCATCTTACAAAGTTACCAAACAATTTTACATAAACTAGCAGTCTGTACTTCTCCATATTATAGAGGACTATATTTTAATATTTTTTTGCTAGTCTATTTTCTTCATTAGAGTACTAAATTTTTTGTGGCAAGGATCTTTGTGTATAGAACATGTTGGCCATAAAGTCTGAACATAAAGTAATTTCACTATTTTTTGTTTTTTGTTACAGATTTGGCTACTTCCTCAGGGGTGTGCTATAGAGGCAGGCTTATTCAGTGAGAGTCAGACTCACTTAAGGCAATGCAAAACAGACACACGGATGGGAATGCTGTATTAACACATGGTCCACTGCAAGGTTGCACAGTACACTGAACAAATCACGTGACATCGTTAAACATATTATGTATTGGGACACAATATCAATAAACCATATATAACGTATATTGGTTTCCAGAATTTATGACCATTTATGCTCAATAAAAGTTTCTGAAGTTAAACTAAAAACCATTAACATCTTGTTGGTACTCTAAAATCTTCTCTGGCGTAAAGTCTTTTGCTATCTGCATCACAGATCGTAGATACCATTTGGAAAAGACCGATAATAGCAGTGCTGGCAGAGATGAGACTGTAAATCCTATCTAGAAACCATCCAACAATGTCTATAAAAAACCTTTAACATATACATATCTTTGGACCCAGAAGGTCTATTTTCAGAAATTTGTCAGAAATAATTGAACAACTGTACAATGAAAGGGTCAAGAATGTTCACTGCCACATTATTTAAAACAGAAAAGAAAAAGAGAGACTATTTAGACAATTAGTGTCTAAAGAACTGGGGGCCGGTCATATAGCCCAGTGGATCGGGCGCCGGTATACCACATGGGAGGCCGTGGGTTTGGTTCCCAGGGACCTCTCCTAGCGGGCAGACCGCCTTGGGCAGGGCAAAAAGCTGCCACGGACAGGGCAAAACCGCCACGGGCAGGGCAGGTCGCCTGCGAATGGAGCGCAGCCAGCCACCCGTGAACTGAAGCAGAGTCGGCCGTGAATGGAAGCAGAAGCCGCCCACAAGCGGGGCAAAGCCACCTGCGCGGTGACCGGTCTCGGCGCGTCGCTGCAACGGGGGGGAGACAAAGCAGACAGAGAGAGAAACACAAGAATGGACACACAGCAAGAGCAAGCAGAAAAGGGCGGGGGGGATATGCAATAAATTAAAAAAATAAATAAATCTTTAAAAAATAATAATAAAAAATAAAGAACTGGAAGAGATCTTAGAAATCTCTTTGAACTGAGAATCAAATTCAACTATTTTACTTTACGGAAGAGGAAATGGATACACAGAGAAATTGCACTTATTCAGAAAACGTTTCACAACCAGTTAGTGGCCCAGCCACGGTTATAACTCAGGTTTCTTGAAATGAACACTATGAATATCAGATGACTTTTTAATACATGACTGCTGATAGGGACTCAGTAGAACCGCATTCAATGGAAACTGAAAGCCGAGAAATAGAGATATATGTTCCCAGAAAAGCATCCAGCACCTACATTCATCCCAGAAGGTAATCACTGATGCACCAGCTGGTGTTTGCATATCAGGTACCTCCAGGACCAGAGGCAGCGTGGCGGAGGGCCTCCGTGCCGCCATGCACTCCACTGACCTGGGTGTGCTGGAAGGCCTTCTTGAGTGTTCTCTTGGTGGAACTCTCAAAGCTGAAAATCAGATTAGGTGCTCAATCTGACTGTGTGTATTGCTTATCACTAGTGGAAACTTTCAAATAAGAAAATGCAATGCAAAATGGCATGCACCAATCAGTAAGCAGAACTGTGGGAAGCTGGAACTATGCACCTCACTCAGCATTTAGAGCCAGCAGTGAGGGAAAGTGTGAAGCCAGATTCTCTGGGTACTCTCCTGGGTAGCCCTGACTTGCTCTTTCTTCTTACCTCTTCTCTGCTAACATCCATGTTCCACACCGCAATTCCACCATCCGAGGAACAAGAAACAAGCTGCCTCGTGAGTTGAAGGTAGCAAAGCGACTGTACCCTGTCACTGCAAACAAAACATAAAAGTCACTTTTCTAAATGCGAGGAAAAAAATTGTTTCCATTTAAGCTCAAATCTCTCCCCTCGTGAGAATCAGCAATGGGCATTTTATCATTGACTCTATTTGCTATGGAAAAATAGATTCTAGTATAAACCTTACTTGTATTCTATAACTCATTAGACAGAATAATAGTGGCTATAAAACTACTTTCAAATCAGTCATTAAGAATTGCAGATCAGAGATGAAATGATGGCTATAGTTTTCTGGACCAATCACAATGATTTCTTTTGCAGGTACACAAGATTTATCTACTTGTTCAGAAATAAAGAAGAACACGAGATGAGAAACTCTATTACTGGAACACAACTTATATGAACAAGTAATCAAAGACCATGGAGATGACTGGTAGCCTTGTGTGTACACACAAGCACATGTGCACACATGCACGCACATACACACACACATATTTAGATGGAGTGAAGAAACCTGCCCCATTTCTGCCTGCTTGTCAGACTACTCCTCCAGAAACCCAAGAAAACAATCTGCTGGCCTGTAGACTTTTGTGCAGAAATCTTTCCTTGGCTACTTTTCAACTTAATCCTGCTTATAGTGAACAGATAGAGCCTAACCAATAAGGAGGAAAGGGAAAGGATCCTGGAGCAATAATCAAGGCTAGAAAGCAAGGGCCTGAGTATTCGAGTGTCGTGGCTTAGGTGAAGACGACTGCTCCAAACCATATGTTGATCCTCCTTAATGAAATATGTTTTAGAATTTAGAAAAACGAGTTAGGCATCTAGTTTAAGAATGGCTTGGTATCACATTACGTACCATCTTCCATGGTCAAAGTCCTTCCCTGCAGTCTCTAACCACACCTTCCTTAAGATGGGAAGTGCTCTTTAGACTAAGAAGGAAGAAAACCCAGCACTCTTCTGCTTCTGAACATGAGACACTCAGGGCTAAGAGAGAACAGCTGCAAGTGTACTGAGCCCTATCAAATTGATATCTTAAAAGATGGGATTTTGGAACAATAGTTAAAAGAACAAAGATTCAACTCCTGTTTCAAGTAAGATATTTAGTAAATCATTTTCTTAAAGATTATTATTTGAAAAACCTTGAGTACCTTCTGAAAACAAGGTATTTTAATTAAGAGTGTACAGTGTAAAAGTACAAATACTAACAACAGCAAGAGCCAGCACGCACTTAGGGTTTACTAGGTGCCAGAAACTGCTTAAAGCCCCTTAGGTAAATGAACTCTTCTAATCTCACAGTAGCTCTATTACTAAGCCCATTTTACAGATGAGAGAACGGAAGCTAAGAGAGGCTGAGTAAGATGCCACAGGCCATGCAGCTCAGTGAAGACAAATTTTAAATCAAGGCAGGCAGATCTCAAGCCCATACTCCTGACCACTGTGCTGCACTGTCTGGTTCAAACAGGTAATAACGAAAATGTAGCTGTGGTTAATATAGATCTCTTATTCTTACCAGATCATTTTATTTATATATTATACTGCAATGAAAATGAATTTTTTCTTTAAAAAGAAGGATCTTGTTTGAGATTAGCAAAGCTAGCAAACAAACAAAAAACTGCCTATTAAGTGCAGAAAGAAGGAAAATGACTGCTACCCATTTTTCTTGTTTTGAATTATTGCCCTAGAAATTAATTTAGTGGTTAAACTATTCTATAATATTTTTGTATTATAATTATTATTAAAGATCACTATAATTCAAATTTGTAATAAACTAATGCAAAGTATCACAATCAACCAGGAAAAACAAAAAACAAAAAACAAAAAACCTCGAGAGCCATCATGGGCAGAAAGAAAATGAGCAAGTTCCCTGACTAAAGGGATGGAATTTCTATAGGTTGCTTCCTATTTGCACATCTAACATGTTACAGAAAACATTCAAGGCAGCAGAATAACATATGTTGTAGGGAGTAGAAAAGAAAATTTTTTTTCCTTTTCTCACATTTCCTTTTGCCTTTCAGACACGATTTCCAGTGCTGTATTTCCTGCATTTCGTATATGTTAGTTTTTATTCCATACTTTTCCATCACATGCAAACAGAGTCAGATGGCTTAAATCTAGTGACTAATCAAGAGAGACTGCAGTTTAGTATTTGGAGCACACCTGATGATTTCCAGTAGTTCAATGGGCCTGATATTGAGCACCTGTTAATGTACTCGTTAACACAGGTGATGTACTTACTGGGCCAGAGGCCAGAGCAGCAAAGAAGCCTGGCATAGCCCCACTCCCAGGGGCACTGGACATGCTTGTCTCAGTTGCCTTGATGTTAAGAGTTATAGATGTCTTACCAGTGGTACCAACAGTTCTAGTTTTTAAATTTTCCACTAGTTTTTATAAAAAAGAAAAATGTGAGCCAGGGTTACGGGACACTTTGGAAGCAGGGAGAGGGAAGGGTAATTGTAATACGGGGTTTTCTTGCGGACTTGGGAATTGTCCTGGGTGATGTTGCAATGGAGGATATAGGCCATTTGATATCATCATGTATCATGCAGAACTGTGTGGGAGAGAAGGTGGTCTACAGTCTGAACTGTGATCCATGCTTGATGGCAAAGCCCCCAAATGCGCATATCTATCATAGGCGTTGTGCCACACTGATGAAGGATATATATGTGGGAGGTTATGGGAGGTGTGGGAGGGTGGCATATGGGTACTCCTGGAATCTCTGTCTAACATTTATGTAATCAATGTATCCTTATATATATATATATATAATAAATAAATAAGAAAAACGCAATAAAGTATAAAATAAGTACAAATGCAGCTACACAAGCAAAAATGGAGATTGCGCCAAACTCAAACTCCTAGTTGTCCAACAGCACTACCATAAAATTGGATCAAAATGTTCAAAAGTTCAAAATCGGCCTATGGAAAATGGTTTGCGCTGTCAAAACAAAACAGGGCTATATCAAAGTCAAAGACCACCTTTATATTTCAGATATTATCTTTGCAGAAATAATAAGGAATTTGAAAAGAAATGTATCTGGGCATGAGTTTAAATATTTAGCAGTGCCAAAACAAAACACTTTTAAAAAAACTTAAGATTCATAATTCTCAAATGTCCTTCAAGGGGATAACTGTTAAATATAATTAGTGACTGAACAATAACAAGAATCTATTCTGATTTTCATAATTTAAATGTGCACCATTGACATCTGGTTTCATTATGATAATACAGACCCTCTACTTCTACTCTTTGAGAGAGGTTCGTTGGTATACCTATAGTATTAGAATGCTAATGTTTCCCCTGCCTCCCCTCAAACCCAGATTCTCTCCCCACCCCCAGCGACCCCTCCCTACACCCTCTTCCCCCACATCACGCACTGATGGCCCTGAAGCAAGAGCGTCCGGCCTTTCCTCCCTCCAATGTCCCACATGATGATGCTGTTGTCAGATGCGCCTGAGAAGAGTAACCGCTGAATAGGGTCCCACCAGAGGCAGGCAACGCTACCTAGGGGTTTCAGAGAGAGAGAGAGACTGATTAAATATTACTCTACATTAAGAGTAGACAGTTGAAAACCAAACAAGGACAAGCCGAGTCTTTAAGAAAAAAATGGATCTTCCTTGTACAAGGAGTCACTGAACCACTTTACCATGAGTCATAAAGAAGCCACAGCACAACCCTCTCCCAAAGGTCTAAGATTAGGATTTTCTGTTGCATATCAAACTACTTTGAATACAAAGATTTTTGAAGATTTTTTTTCTTGTTTATACACTTTATAGAGCTACTTGCTAGATACGAAAGGCTAGTTCAGAAACTTTTAGAGAAACAAACAGCTACTATTATTTAAGGAGGAAAGCCAATAAAAGTTTACTGTGGTCATCTTATACAAAAAAAAAATCTAGATTATTCCAGGTCTCTGGGACCTTACAGGCAATTCACCCCAAGATGCCTGTGTTTTATAAAATACAAACTAAGTGCCACACACACACAAAGGCCGTTAGGAGTACCACACAATTATGCCAGAGCACTTAAGATTAAAAAAAATCCACTTCACATCTAGATTGGCTAATCTAATTTGATATCCTTGGGGAAATCTTTCTTTCCATGTATTTCTCTTTCAGGAGATCTCTTCATTGTTCCACTGATTACTGCTTGCCCACAAAAATTTAATCAACTTAAGAAAACTGAATGAGTCACACAAGCTAATAGCATTTTTGGTGGTTATATAGCAAATGACAGGGCTATAATTAGAAGCAAGAAACAGAAACTGGTTTCTCACATAAACTTTTTAAGAACAGAAGCAAAAAAGCAGTATTCTTCATAACCAGCTGCAGGGATCAGTTCTGCATGAATCCTGCCTCTGTTTAATCCTGTGGCCCACACTATCCAGGCTTCTGCCAGACGCCTTTCAAAGTGAACACTATCAAGTAGTCACCAGGACTCATTCGGTCCTGAGCAAGCCGGAAAATATCAGGGGTCATGAGAGCACTAATCATAAATGGAAAGCGGTTTCTTCAAGGACTGTGCTTTCCTGCCCAAATCTACTCTTCTAACTTTCTGTTCTCTCTCCGCCCCCTTCCCCTATGAGCTCCCTGATCTGATACACTCTATTTCCCTAAACCAATTAGCTAGAAAGCATAGAATACATTTAACTTGTTAAACCTAAAACACTATTGTCATAAATAAGTCCATCATCAATTATATAAACAAATCACCAATTCTTCAGTCTAAACCAGATGGCCTCAAAACTTCTAATTTGCAACTCACATCAGAATTTGATCCAGTGCTCTGTATACAAACTGTATTACGTTATAGTTTAGCATCCACTGAAATCTCTTTATTACACATCTGTACCTGATGAGCTACCCAGTGCAGGTAACAGAATCTTAAAGCCCATCACAGAGTCTCACCAACATACTGCACTGTAGAAACAATGAAACTCCACCCAGTCATTTTTATCCTCAGACCCTATCCAAGGTATACTTCCCAAGTAGAGGTTGCACCAGCCATACATTTCCCTTAATTTTATCGATCAGTTCTTCCTCACAGATGCTAGAAATTGACAAATAAAAATAATACTAACAATTCTTTCACAGGTGTTAACATTTACAAGGAATTTTATAACAGTTTTCTGAAAACAACAATTTAATTTAAAAAGGTGAAGATAGGAAGTATTATCCACATAAGCAGTTTATAAGGAATTTTAACAATACAAAACCTCAGCCAACATTCAACCTTCACCTAGTTTTTACTCTTGGAGATGTAAATCCCACATCTGGCCAAATTTAAATATGATGTGTTATAAGGAATTGACCATGCATGTAGCCACAGACCTGAGAACTGAATTTGGACATCCAAATTAGGTGGAAACAAAAAAAACCTTTGGGTGATGATTACAGCCTACCTTCATGTCCTTTGAGGGTTGTAATAACTGAACAGCTATTCTGTTCAAGCTTCAGCAGGGTGATCTGTCCAGAATAATCTCCAACAAAAGCATACTGAGTATCAAAATCGTATCTGAGGAGAAGCAGTCACGGATATTTAACACAATTTGTCTTGAAACCTTCCATAAAAAAGTTATTAGCTTTATTAAAAGTTATAAAAGAGAAACACGCATTTTGAAGGGTGTAAGCTCAAACCTAAAATGATAACAAGAAAGGAAATACCCAACTAAAAATCATGCACTCTGTAAATACTGAAGAAAAAATTAAAACTTGAAATTACTGGGTAAGTTAATATTCATTCATTCAACAAGAATCCATTGCATACCAATTACTATAACAAGCACTATACTTATGAATCTTTTTCTTTGCTGGTTAGCAATAAAAAGATACATAAGAGCTGGTAGAGTCAACAGACATGGCAACAAGTAGTTACAATCAAGTTAGAATAAAGTGTAAAATAATAAAATTACTCAGTAATGAAAACAGCAAGAAAGAACTGGAACCAAATGACTATTTATGAACTATCTCTGGAAATAATGTAAAACTTGAAGCAAATACAGGACAAGAATTCATCTTTCTTCTGGTCTAGATAATTAGGCTTAAAATGAAGAAGAGAAAATTGTTTAAATTGCTGGGGATTAGTTTACCTTTCAGAATCCCAAAAGCAGTTATCTGGAGTCATAGTAAATTTAAAATTTTAATATTAACTATTGATGACAACTCATTACTTTTTCAGTCAGTTTGTGGCCAGAGACTGTGGGAAGTCAGAAGTTTATATATTATAGAGTAATTAGTATTTTAATTCCAAAGCACAGGTCAAAAGGAGCCCCACAGGCTAGGCCTGTGAGAAGTCTAATACATAACAGAAATACTTATTTTCAAGATATAGCTGAGTATTTTTCCCTGGTTTGATCCTGAAGTGCATGGTACTAATTTAAACGTTTACTTTAAATATCTCATGCTGTTCATTCATTTGTAGCAACCATTTTGACTAAAGTTTTTCAATGGAAAGAATTTTATTCTGCCGGACATTGAACTCTGAGAAAAGCTACTGCAGGTATTTGCATGTTGCTGACCAAGTCTTGATCTTGCCATCACTAAGATACACAGAAATCACAGGTACACAAAAGCAAGGGTGTACTCTATGTGGAAAACAAATCATATAGCAGCAGAACGTTTTTAAGGCAGCTAGCTTCTAACATTTTGGGGCTCCTGAGGCATCACTGAGAATATTATAAGGATTATGGGCCCTCTCCACATAAAACGGTATTAAACAAAAGCTTTGTATAATATTTCAAAGAGTTTACAGACTCTCCATAGCCCATGTAAGTACTCCAGGGTCACAAACCACTTTCATTTAATTCTTATTTTTAATAACCTAATTTTATATTAAAGCAAAGTAGAGTAATTCTTGGATTTTATGTGAAATATGTAGGAATACGTAGGAACGATTCAGTCTTCAAACCTCAGTCAACAATTTATGGTCAGCTTCAAAACTCTGTGTTGAGGACAGGAGGGGATGGGAAGGAGAGGGCCCAGCGTTTGGAAGGATACTGTAAGCACGAAGCCCAGGAGGTGAAGAAGTGCCTCCCCAGCATGTTCCCGCTGCGCGTGCACATCCAGCTGACGCACTTGTCGTGGCCCGTGCTGATCACCCACTCTGCGGCCAGGCTGAAGATGATCGCAGACACCCGGTTCTGGTGAGCTGCAAGAACAGAAAGGGAAGCATGCAGGAAGAAGCATCTTCTACAGCAACAGCTCCTGTGGGCTGAGAACTCAGGCTGACCTCCTCACGCTGGTCAGCCTGCAGACCTGCTTTGCGGTCTCAACAGTCCCAGCCTGGAAATCCCTACGCTCCAAGAACTGATTTCAGCTACTCGGCCCTTCCACAACACTGTCTTGGATTGTTTCCAAGGCCCTGAATTCTTCTTCCGTACATGGAAGGGAATTCCAGAAGCTACAGATCATTAAGAGTAATATTCAAGAGAGATACAAATAATAGATTAGAAAATAGAATTTTTTTCCCTGTACTCAAGAGGACATTTTTATTTTGCTCTGAGAAACACCTGTCAATGAGTTCTATATGGAAAGCAGTATTCTTTTCTTAGCAAAACAATGCTCATTTATTTTCTGTAATTCTACTGTTTTGACCCTTGAAAAAACACTGGCATTGCCAATTAAAGCCATTGCCATTTTCTGACATTAAATAAAAATAGTGTAAGATTTGTTGTGAAATAATTTATGTTTGGGTGTAACTTTTTAATATTCATAGCTTCTCTATTCCAAAATAGGAGCTGAGAATAACATTTCTATTTCCAGGTATACTGTAAGCCTCACCAAGACAGTGAACTGTCTTCTACTTCATCTGTAGCTCCCACACAATCTAGTATAGGACCTTGTATACAACAGAAGCTTCGTAAGTGCCCGGACTGACTAATGAACTCAGAGGCTAGAGAGAGAAATCGCTGACTTCACTTTCTGCGGTATAGGCTGCTTCGGAAGGACTGAACCAGACTTTTCCCAAAAGTCTCTGTGAAACTCAGATTCATCCACTGCTAGGATGACCAATTACTTGTGAAGCTTCCTGAAATTTAAAGGGTGCTCTAATCACTATTATCATAAACATGTGTAAACAAGTCTCAGATAATGACAACTGCCATGGCTGAGACCTGACTCGGTGACTGATGTGGTGCTTAGTGCTTTTTCTGCTTTAGTTCTAATTTTCACAGGGGGTGTATACTGTGCCCATTTTCAGATATGAAAACTGAAGATCACACAGATTAAATACATGCCCAAAGTCTAGTAAGGGACATATTCACTGGGTCTGCTAGACCCCAAATGCACACTCTTTCCACTGAACCTGCAGTTGTTAAATTCATTCCTAACAGTGACAAGGTTTATACTAGTGTGTGGTAAAAATGTTGGAGTTAAGTACTCAGCTACCTTTTCTTGGGAAAAACTGTCCTATTTGTAAGATTATGTCCTTTCTGCTGTCGTTTAAATTGCCCTTTTATGAAATTATGGTAAAATGTGATTTTTTGTTTCCTTTTTATTTTTTAACCTCCCTGACTTGGCAAAATGAAAATGTAGAAATCCCTTTATTAGTTTACCGAAAATGTTTTTTAAAATGTTACTAGTCAATGAAATGCAAAGATCTGGAAACCACTGCAAAAACTATCTTGTCTTATAGCCCATAAAGAACTCTGAAAACCAAAATATAGGTATAAATACTCCTAGACATGTAAATATGAAATAATTTGATAAAGAATTTAATGACACTAAACTATTTTATAAAGGAATCCGCTTTTTGATAAAAAATATTGTTTAGGAACATAAAACATCTCCAAATTCCCAGGTGTATACTTCATGAAAGCACTTATACATACTCTGAAAATAAACCTACAAGTGATAACTGAGAATCCAAAGTTGATGTTTTTGTTGTTGTTTGAATTTTTAAAGGCAGCTCAAATACTAGTAATAACACTGTAATGATTGTACATTATTAATCAGTGCAGGACTGGAAAGTGCTATTCACTGTCACAAAAGTTTCCCTGATGGACATACTCCAAGTTAAGATGCACTGTCAACTAGTAACCACCCGCTGGTGGTGGAGGTGGGGTCTGAGCCCACGTCCTTTTGGCCGTAACAGTCAGGGTGAACACAGCTGGTACCCGGCTGGCACCTGCTGATTCCAGCCCCTGTCCTTGAGCCCCTACTGCCTGTGAGACTCTGGCTGCCCTAGTCACTCTGCGGGACTTGGGTCTATCTTCAACTTGCCTTAGCTGGGCTCAGAGATGAGTCCTTATTCCCAGAGCTGGACTGGTTGCGAGAGTTTGGGATTCACATAGCAGAGAAAAAGCCGGACTATAAAGGCTGAAACTAGTTTTTATAAAATGCTTATTCTGTACCAGGGTTGTGCCAGTCAGAAAAGTGCAGTTTGGGTCCGCAAGCAATTGTGTGACCTTGGGCTAACCCCTTGCTCCTTCTCGGAGCGTCACCTGTAAAATGGCCCTAATTCCCAATGCTGTGAGGCTCAAATGAGCCAGAGGTTAGGAACTCACCTTAAAAACCACACAGTGGTGTACCAGGCCTGGATTTATTAGCATCACCAAGAGTTCTCATCGTGTCCTATCATAATGCTGAGACAACCATGTCCCCAACTGCTATTCAGCAGAGGTGGGAGCCTCCTGGAATATTTTCAGCACAGGATTGTAGTTTCCTGGGGGTCCATGACTCTTAGGGGCCACCATTGACCACTTACCTTACTCTCAGATTTGAACATGCAGAAATTACTTGATGGGTGTGTCAAGTTGCTTGCACATATTTTTTTAATGATAGCAATTTTATAATAAGTGATTTGTTTTAATAAAATAGGAATACTGTCCCTTTTTAAAAATGTATTGTCATTGCACTACTTTTCTCCTAATTTAAATATATCTAGGGAAAAACAATTTGGTCTTCTAATTAAAATTCCAAAATTTCCTTCCTATTTCCTATTACTAAGCCAAATCTCACAAATACGAACAAAAACATACTTAAACCATCTAGACTCTAATTTTCACCTTTATCCACAGCATGAAAAATAAATTACAAAACAATTATAAAATTTTAAAAATAGGGTGAATAAAATAAGACTAACTGCTATTACTTCAAGCAAAGTCCGAACTGGTCAGATGGAGTCCATAACTTAATCAAAATTTGTTTCGGTTTTACTGCTTCAATCTAAAGTTAACATTAGGAACTTGCTTTTGTTAAGTTTAAAAATATCTAAATTTACAGGGCAAAGTAAAAGCTGGAAAAAATATATACGCCACAGATTTCAAGTAATGATAGACTTATAGTGAAATGCTCTTACAAACCAATCAGAAAAACACTACACTCCCTAGGAATATGGGAAGAGACATGGTCACGACAAATGGTCAACATTAAAGTCTAAATAATTTTCAATTTGAGAACAATTTTGTCTCTCAAACTGGCAAAATAATTAAAAGGTAACAATGTGTGAGGACTAAATGAGCAGGCACTCTCAACCACTATCATGATCTTCTCTCTGGGAGCAATTTGCAAAAGAAATCAAGAGCATTAAAAAACTTTATAATGTTTGACCCAATTACTCCACAATTAGGATTTTGTCCTAAGGCAGTAATCAGAGTTACAGACTTCAAGTCAGAGTAACAGTCAAGGATATATATCAATACACACACATTTACAGATATACCACATACACATACACATACTATATATCACAGCGTATGTTACCAAAAATAAAAGTAGCACACATGTCCAATAATAGAAGAATGGTTAAATTAAATCTGATAAATGGATCCAAATGGAATATTATATAAAATTTTAAATGCCGATGAGCAGGAGAGGAATGGTAA
>PVKH010003425.1:0-24996 GCA_004027955.1 Chaetophractus vellerosus
CGACCTGCCCTGCCCGTGGCGGCTCTTGCCCTGTCTGTGGCAGCTTCTTGCCCTGCCCACGGCGGCTCCGGCCCGCCCATGGCGGCTTGCCATTCTCAAGGCGGTCTGCCCGCTAGGAGAGGTCCCCGGGAATTGAACCCAGGGCCTCCCATGTGGTATGCCGGCGCCCTATCCACTGGGCTATCGAGCCGGCCCCTGATTTCATTTCTACCTCTGGCCCTCACAGGCCTGTGAGCTCCTCGAACGCACAGACCACATCTTGCATCTCTCTGGGTCTAGCACTTCTTAATGTGCCTGACAAATGCTCAATAAATATCTGTTTGCATTTTGCCTACCCTCACTTTACTGATGTATTCAGAAAGAGTCCCCACCCCCAATGTGCATGATGGCCTAATCTCAGAATCCAGAACAAGGTAGTTTTCTGAGACTCTCATGGTGCTGGAGCTGTTGGGTCTGAATAGCTGAGGGATTAGAAGCACGGCATTTGGAGTCAGACAGCCTTGACCTCCAGTTCCAGCCACATGCTAGCCCTGTGATCCTGGACAGCTACTCTGCCTCTCTGAGTCTCAGCTTCCTCATCTGTAGAAAGGGGGATGAAAGGTTAATATAGGTATTAAACGTGGTCATCTATTTCAGAGTGCTTGGCACAGAGGAAACACTATAAATGATAGGTTTGGAATATGTGTTACTGGTTACAACCGCAGGGCTTTGATAATGTAGAATTATAAGTCTCAGATGATGAGAAATAGCATCAAAGTTCCCCTTCCGCCAGCCTCCATCTCACCAGATCACATAGCTCATATCTTTGGGCACTGGCAAAGGCCCCGTTAAGACACTAATGTGCACCTGCTAGATAAGACTGGATGAAGTCATTACCTACCTTCAAACTTGTGTGTGTGAAGTGTGCCTCTCACCACGTGTGCACGATGATGATGATATTAACAGCAACGTATTCAGTGTCTACTGTGTGCTAAGTTGCCCATGACGTGGGAGGCATTGTGACATGCACATTACATGTGTTATTTCTGAGTTTTCAACCCTCCATGAGGTAGATATTTATTACCTCCATTTTACAAATGATAAAACTGAGGTTGAGAGAGGTTATGTGAGTTATCCAAGATCATTCACCTAGCATGTAGCATTTCTGGACTTAAACCTGATATTTGGAAAAAGGGTCAAATCCATGCATGCTCTTTTAATAGATTTCTTATCATCTTTCCTATTCATTTATCTCATGTGATTGGGAGGAGCCAGGAGACAATGGGACATAAGACCCTTTGTTGGGAATAACACTCCTTCACTTCAAAGCTCAGACATTGAGTCTGAGGATGGGAAAGAGGAGGTGGTGTGGAGAAGCCCACTTAAACTGTAGGTGGTGATGGGGCAACTCTTGGCTGCTAAGCTAGAAGATCAAAGAGGGCATCAAGAAGGGGGCAGGTGGACTTTGAAAACATAGCCCAGTTTGCTTGAGATTGGCCTGAAACTTTAGCAAAGGTCTGACAAGAGCTGACAAGTGCATGGAAATCATCTAGTCTTAGAAGAACTTCCCATTCTTTTGACAACATTATCATGTCTTCTGATTCACTTTCTGCTTTCCACCATCCTCACAAGTTCAAAAGCCAACATCAAAAAATCCCACAAAACAAAACAAAACAAACCAAACAAAAACCAATGGAAAGTTGCTGTTGGGTCTTCAGGATATAGTTATAGCTTTGTACTCGTACTTGACATATATAAACGCCTTTGTATCCTTTCTTTAAGGTCATAGGTTCAATTTTGTATTGGTGAATGTAGTGGTACAGAGGAATTGAGAAAAACAATGTTTGTTAAATGGCAGAGTGAAAAAGTACAAGATCTTGAGTCTAGAGAATATTTTCAGTACTCAGAGTGGATTATTTACAAAAAATTACCAGGATGTCTTTGCCTTTTAGTAAGCTTTTTAATGAAGTGTAACATGCATACAGAAACAGGCACAAATCATAAATGTAAGCTTGATGAATTTTCAGAGTGAACACTCCCAGGTCAAGAAACAAAACGCCCTTTCGTTTTTAAATAGTTTTCTATGCTTTGGTCAAAATCACTGAATAACTCATAACTTAATGTGTACAAATTATTATTTTAAGTTCAGTTAGCAGGAAAATGCTAGAAATCTAATAAATACTTTGTCTAAAAGTGAGTCAGTTTACTTCAAAGAGGATAATTATCTTGGGAATTTGGAGGAAGTTTTGTTTCCTTTTTAACCAAGAGTAGGCATGTGTTTCCTCAGCTTCCCCATCCCTACAGCCTTTCTAAGGATACAGGACAGATATCTTTGCTTTCCTAACTCTCACTCCCATCCTTCCCCCACATTCGGATCCTGAGTTGTTCTGGAACTCGGTGCTCTCACTCCCCTCAGCCCTCACGACTGTGGGCAGATCACAGGAAATGAGGTACTTCTTTCTCATGGCCAGGCTAGCTGTGGGCCATGGCACGACCTCTGTGAACACAGTAAGTGAGCTTCAGCCCACCTTTATCTGGCTCATAAAACCACTCTGGGAGCGAGGGAGCCCGATAGGAGACTGATCTGGCTCTGTGGGCACCAGCTCCTCTCTTCATTACAACAATCCGGAGTAAGACCCTGTAACAGCAGAATGTGCTAAACATTTGCGCCCACTCACCCGACAGCCTGTTGATAGGAAACTAAAAGGAACTCAAGCCCTTGTGCCCCTCTTTGCTAATAACAAAGAGGCTGACGGTCCAGCTGACAAAAGGCAATGTAAGTGTCTATATATTAGATGCCAACAAAGTGACTATAAAATTAAGAACAAGTATTTGGGCATTGCTTTCTAATCCCACATTATTTTTCACAAGAAATCTCAGTGAAGGTTGGACTTGCATATATTAATTAGTACAATAGGACTGTTTGTGCTAAGTGCCTTGCTCAGTTGCTCTGGGTGCCGACCGATCCCTGGAGAGAACTCTTTCCTCATGTGCGTGTGGCAGGACCTGCGAGGGGTTTCCATCACTGCACGCAGTAATAGAATCCCCCAAAGTGCCCACATTCGTGGAAAAAGCCTCCCCTCTACCAGGAGGTGAGATAGTAAGAGGTACTGACTGTACTGCTGACTGCTATTTTTGCTCCAGGAGGTTACAGATGATTAAAGATAAGTTGTAAAGCCTCCATCAACCAGTTTTATGCCAAATCTCTGCTGTATTAAGAAAGAAAACAACAAAAACTCTGAAAAATAAAATCAGCAACGATTCTGATCATTATAAAGAATATGAGGGTAAAAAATTGGTCTAGAATTCATGTTTTAAAGTGTGCTAGCATAATTTATGGCTAATGTAATTAATCTGTCTTACTTTAATGTCCCTTTTATTGTTATCTTATGTTTTGTCACAAAGTCTTCTGACTGGATCCTTTAACTTTAAAGCACTGGTTCTCAAACTTTTTGATCTCTGGATCCATTTATGTTCTTATAAGCCATGAAGGTTTCATTATGTGAGTTAACATTACAGTATTAAAAAATAAATGGGTAACTTTTAAAAATATTTACTTTTTATTCACGTTGAATTAACAATAATAAAATTTACATATTAAAGTATTTTATGAAAAACCTATTAATTAAACCAAATATGTTAGGAGAAGAATGTCTTATTTACATTTTCACAAATCTCTTTACTTTCTGGCTTAATGAAGTCAGGTATATTCTCAGGTCTGCCCTTGCATTCAATCTCTTGTGTTATATCCTTTTGGTTAAGGTATGTGAAGAAAATCTGACCTCATACAGACATGTAGCTGGAAAAA
The DNA here is from genome assembly GCA_004027955.1 of Chaetophractus vellerosus. Lineage (NCBI taxonomy): Eukaryota > Metazoa > Chordata > Mammalia > Cingulata > Chlamyphoridae > Chaetophractus > Chaetophractus vellerosus. The sequence goes on from PVKH010003425.1 coordinate 3,788, forward strand.
GAGGAGTGTTTAATAATCTTATATTCTTCTTTATACTACACCAAAATTCAACAAGTGGTGATTTCGTAAAGATTAGTTGCAATATGGAATCTGAAGCCACATTGGTACACATTTGTTTTTTACTCTGGTACATTCAAATCCATTGGTATGTTCTGCATTTTCAAAGAATCTTTATCCATCTTGCAACTGTCATTTGGAAACTATTGTTCACTGAATTATGCAGTTTTTCCAGATGTTGATACATTTCATTATCAAATGTGATATCAACTAATCACACACATTTAATATCATCACCTACACATCATATAAAAGTCTTTAAGAATGGGACACTGTCAAGTTCAGGTGTTGGATACAAGTTTTCCAAAATTCTAACTTTTGCCTATAAGCTCAAATTTATTGGCAATAAATAAATTCAGTTGTTTTTCTTGAAATGACTGGCTCACTTCATTTATTTTTGAGAAAATGTATGGCATATACCCAAGTCTGAATATCCATAGTCAGGTTCTATTAAGTAAAATGGCATTCCATTCAGAAGGCAGCTAGTTCAGCACTTCACTCAAACAATGGTACAAGTACTTCTCCCTGGAGATAAACATTGTACTTTGGTGTGGAGCAGAAGTGCCTTATGTGTACTTCCCATTCTGTCATAAAGAATATTAAAAAGATATGTACTCAAGGGTCAAAATTTAATAAACTTAATAATTTTTACTGCTTCATCATGGACATTCTTAAATGAAACTGGCAATTCTTTTAAACAGCAAGTGCACAGCAATGAAGAAAACAATTACTACCAGGGCAGGCTGGTGCCACAAGTTTTACCCATCATTGCTCTTGCACCATTAATGCAGATGGCCAACACAGTAAAAAGGACAAATAGTGCCTTGGTATTATTATGTAAGTAGTTTTTATCTTTTGGAATCCCTGAAAAGTCCTTGTAGGTCCCCAAGGGCCCAGGGATCACACTTTGAGAACCACTGCTGTGTAGAGGATAGTAACTGCATAAATCCAAACACTTTCTACTCTACTCAATTTTTATGCCCTGATGGGTTCCAGTGAAGAAAACTTAAAAGGTTTATTTCTGTTCCACCCTCCTGCCCTTCCTGCTTAAAAAAGTATTCCATTGTCGTCATGATTGTACATAAATTGTATGTACAGAACAAAGAAACTGCAGGACTCTTGAATTCATCAGCATTTTCCTCCCTAACAAAGAAAGCTACTTTGATAAGCTATTGGGAAAACTATCAAGAGTTATAGGAAATATGACATGCTCAGTTCCCCCTCCATTCCACACAACTCCCAACCCTCCCAAACCTTTCAGTTTGGGGGTATTTTGGATGAGCATCTAGTAGTGTCCTACGAAATAATTGGGTGTCCTAATTCAGCCACATGCAAATTAACCACTCCCCTAAAGAGGCCATATTATCATTTCCAACCCCTGATGTCTACATAATCCCCTATAGTTCTTTAACTTCTTGCCTTTTAACTTCTGTTTACCGATGCACTACTTTTGTCAGCTCAACATAGCATAAATTACTAACACAGTTGTGTTTATTAGGTCTCCCTTGAGCCTCTCGAAAGCTGCTTTGTATTTATTAATGACTACACAAAGCACTACTATTTTTCAACAGCATTTAAAATGAGTAAATTACTGAAGAACTATAAAAGAAATTTAAATTTCAAAGTCAAGGGAAAAAAAAGGCACATTATTTCAAACCACCCGTAATACTGGCCTGGTTAATTTTAATTTGAATTTAATATCAAGAGTGGAAAAATAAGAGTCAAATGCAGACTATTCTTCCTGTTTTACTTTGGCATTGTGGAGCACTCACCATTTGAGTTAGAGAACCGAGGCAGAGATCAGGTGATTAATTAAGAGCTGGTTTAACAGGTCTCTGGTTCATTATCACACACACCTGTTAAGCAATGCACACTTGATTCAGCAAAATTCCACCCATAAGGTTAATTTTTAAAAATTAAAAAGTAAGAAAGCAAGAAAAAAGGCATAATTCCATAGACTTAGGTACGGTTTTATGTTCTCAGGCATAATTCCAAGCAACCAAATTGAAATGTATTCAGTTTGTACTCTTATTTAGTGACGAATTCTCTGCTTTTATAGTTTATGCTAGGGCTGCCATGCTGGTACAAAATGCTCTACCGAAGGGAACCAGAGAGACAATCCCCTCCTGCAATGAATCTTTCCTAACCAAACTTAAAGTGATGGGAAACAGTTACAACAGTTATTTGCCCTGCTTTTATATTCCTGGTCATTTCTGAAATGAAGACGCTGATCTGCAAAAATCACTTTGCATTCATGAAAGCAGCCCTGGGAGCTCCCCCTGAGGATCCGGTACGAGGCAGAAGCATACCTCAGTGCACTTCCTTGTCTTGTGCTCCCTCTTTGATGTGCAAGTCACTGGTGGAGTAAGCTGCAATCGCTTTGATGTTGAACTTCTAGACTTTATTGTTACTAGCATGCCTACAAGGAGAGCTGTCAGTCATTTCTTACATCTGAACAACCATGTTTCTTTACGGCAACTCTTTTACAAGCATCAATCCTTAAATACATGTTTTCACATTCCTGCTGATTACCACACTATCCTTGTAGGGGGAGGGCTATGCTCAAATAGAACTGCAGCACCCACGTTTTCTGTAAACACCCGGAGGCATCATCAGATGGCTGGTAACCAACCCTCTTCAACAAGAAAAGCCTGAGTGCAAAACACATTTCTAGCAAATGAAAACACTCTGAAAACACTCAAGCCATCTTAACAGTCAAAATGAGTAGTTTTGCCAATATTTTCCCTAAGCAGCCATTGAAATCACAGAGGAACTTCCAAGCCACTTCAAAAGGGATTCTGAACCCAACAGCAGCAGGGGGCTTGGAAAGTCTGCCAAAACTCTGAGACATCTTAACTCATTTTAAACAACTTTGTTTCTTTGCAATGGTGGAAACAAAACACTTCTGTCCTACATGATTTTGCTTGTGAGAGAAACATTGGTTTTGAAACACATTTCTACCAAGCCAATTATTTTTTAAACAATATTGTTTTCAAAAGGTACTTGCTATTATGGACGCAGGAAGACAGTTTTCCATAATCTTATGTCGAAGACAAACATGTGGATGAGTGTATGATGTGAGGACAATCTCTTAAATATATACATGTAAAAGAGGCAATATGCTAATCTTTAAAGATCTCTGTTGACAAAGACACGGCTCTAATATCATTTACCAGCTCCCATCAGATTTACTTTTCAAACTCCTTTATCACCTTCTGGAACTGCTGGATATTATCAGATTCCACTGGGAAATTCCATACAAAAAGGAAATAAAGTTAAGGTGTTTACAATCATACCACACTGGTTTATAGTGAACTGCTACCTTCCTGAATAAATGTTTCAATGAAACCCAAGTTCTTGGAAATATCGGGTCTCAAATGAGGAAATACAATGATATTTCTCATGATAGAATTTAGTTCTGTTATTTTCCTTTTATAAGTTGACACCATAGGAAATACATTGTTTCTGCTTGCTAGTAAACTATGAACAAATACATTAGGAGAGTCTCAATTTCTTTAGGTTTCTGGCCTGGAACAATTGGTAAGGAATGAACTTACTGTGATGTGCAATGGTTAAGACTATTCCAGAGTTTCCATTTTTTAAGCAGTACCACCCACCCCCAACCTCCTTGGTTTTAACTCAACCATCAAAATTTGAAAAGCCTTTGGGCTAGAATTTGATAAATAACTTATGACTGCACTTTACCAGAACTAAGCCTGGACACATTTATTATTAATATTAATGAAAGTTTGCTGGTTCTTAAATGTTTTTAAATAGTCGGCAAAGTAATTACCTCTTTCTAGCTTAAATTTTCACTTCCAGAAGGCACTGATTAGCTGATTGAAGCACCTATAGCAATTAGGGGTTGAGGCAGGGGATAAGGAAACTAGGAGGCGTTGGTTTGCTTCTTCAGAGTGTTGAACAGGAAACCAGACATTATGCTATTTTAACAGAAGCATTTTCATAGAATTGCAGAGCTGGAGAAGATCTCGATAGCAATAAGGTCCAACCCTTTACTCTTACAAATGAGGGGAGTGAGCACTTGAGGTAACAATGCAACCCATGTCTTCTTCTACCTTGCACAGAGGGTTTTCCACTACCTAATACCGTTGTGCCTCACTGGAGACCTGGTGACCCAGGTGTAAAGAAAAGGTGTTGGACTCCAAGAGTTTCTTAACCAGCATCACCTAGGTAGCTTCAAAAATTACCAGCGCTTTGGCCTCAATTCAGAACAATGAAGTCAGAATCTCTAGGAGTGGGGCCTAGGCTTCCATATGTTCTGTGTGAGTTTCCACAGAGAGTCTAATGTGCACACAAGACTGATGACTAAAAGATCAGGTAACCTCTAAGCTACTTTTTGGGTCTATTGCAAAACACACCACCAGTTGGAAAATAAACAATAAAAAAAAAACAAAACCTTCTGTATTTGGTTCCATGACATTCATCCATGAGGCCATTAAGCATTTACTGTATCATTACACTGTTTTTATGTCGGCGTAGCTCTTGTCTTTGTCTTTATCTGGCTCATTTATGTTTACTTAGAGATTGTTAATCTCTTCCCACCAGAATGAACTCTCTCAGAGACGAAAGACTAAGCATGTCATGCTCAGTGCTGTACCCACAGTCCCCAGCATCACATCTGCCACATGAGTGGGTGATTGCACCACCATTTTCCAAAGAAGGAGTGGGTTAGAGCTGCTGTGTGGAAGGGCACAGATTCTCTTCTTCCACGTCAACCAGAGTAGATCTACTTTTATCTGTCTCCCCAGACCAGACTCTGCTACATGAAGGCAGGGCTATGCCGGTCTTGTTCAGGCTTCACCTCCAGTGTCTAGACGTTGCCAGGTACACGCCAGGGGCTTGGTGCTTGAGAAATGCCAACCTGTAAACAGGAAGCACTGACAAACTTGTCAGGCACTGAAACCTTTACTTTGCTGCTGAATGCAATGCTTTCCACTTCACTGAGACGATCAGTGCTGTTTGGGACCCAGTGAAAGACTAGAGGTCTCCGAGGCCCATCCCAGCCCTGACGGGCTAGTAATGAGTTCACGAGGTGAAGACCAAGGACCACCTTCATCAGAAACACAGGAGCCGCTTTTTAGTTAGGAGTATTCCTGCCCTCCCCCACCCCAGACCAACCAAATCACTCACTCTCTCATGATGGGACTTGGAAATCTGCCTTTTTAACAGGCTCTCTGGGTGATGCTTTGTACAGTTTCAGAACCACTGCTTTAAGCAGGATTTCAGCGCTAACCCATGGCTTATTTGGAAGCAAACCATGTCCACACTTAAGTATAAGGCTTGGCCTTATTCAATTATGTTAACATTTAATTGGATTGTTTTACATTTTGCAATATCTTCTTTATTTTAAATGGCATGTAGCTTATAGAATTTGCAAACCTGTAAGCCCAAGAATCTTAAAGCAGCCTTCTCAAGTTTAATGTGGCTGCCGATTTCTCAGTACATTTAAAAATGCTTATTCATGGCTTAAGATATGTGCTTGAGAGGAAGGTGTTTCTGCTATATTAGAAAAGTATACAGGTGGCATATGAACAACCCAGCACACAGTAGGCCCTTTTAAGTATTTGCTGAAAGAAATTTCTTTACTTATTTATATTCACAGTTCTACGAAAGATTTGAAGTGTGATAAACAAATTAAAAGCAATAACAACAACAAAAACACAACAAGAACTGAAAAAGGAAAATAATATTCTGTGAAAAAGAGAATACTTTTTTTGTAGTGTAGTGAAAGAATCACACTTCTGGGTGGCACAATTTAAAAAACACTTTGCTTCAATAACTGATCTGAAACTTAACCACAAGTCTTCATTTCTCAACCACTACCTTATATCTATGGTGGAAAGGTCTAAACAGCAGGTTTTCCTTGCTTATTTTTTTCTTCCATGTTTTTCATAAAAAGATGCAATTTCTTGATTCTATTAGGAACAAATGAGCACTGTTATCCTTTAAAATCCTCTTGAGCACTGTAAAATTCATGTAAATTTGCATGCTCACACCTCAATGTAGCTGACAGAAGGCTTTTAAGGAAATAGGAAAATGAATACTTAATACACTGATTCCAACACAGAAATCAGATTGTTTTTATGATTGTTTCACACTTGATACACCACTGAAATGCAAACCCATAATAATTCACTTGTATTATCTATATATTTTAAAAATCATTTAAAAATGCTTATCTCTACTTCGTGTAATATTTTAAAGCTTAAAATCTATTACATTTTAAAGATCTATGTTGAGAATGTAGAAGATGGTGGTCTCCACAGACACATTATGAAAACAGAATATATAGCCTGAAAGTAGAATGTGGACCTAAATACCCAGAATCTCCTCCATCAGGTAGATTTGTAACAAAGATTAATATGGATGGAATAAATAATTCCAGTGGAATGGTGGATGCACAGCACACCAGTTTTAGCAAAGTGACAAAATTCGTATAGCATTAAAGTTGTAATTCAAGAGCTAAGATGGCTAATGGTGTCCAAAGAAAATATGAAGTTTCCACAGCCACTAGAGAGACAAACATACAACAATCAATTTTAGTGGATCTCAAACTTGTCTTAAATCAACAACCTCCTACTCAACGTTAATGTCTTAAGTATCACAATACAAAATACCCACATATTAAAAGAATTCCAGCTGATAAACATGATCACATTTGTAAGAATATATTCAGTATATGTACACCCATTATGTTTATGTTTTCTAGTAACAGGAGGAAAAATGCAGCACAATTTTTTTCTTCTGATTAAGGCACTGTCTTTTAAGCATAAACCTGGAGTACTTTAAGTAGAATTCAGGTTTACAAGATGAAAGCATGGCAAAAAGAGTCAGATTGCTGTGGAAGGGTGTGTGTGCGTGAAAACTAATTTCAAGAAGGAAAAACCTAAATGGTATGCTTTTTCCACGTGCTTAGCGAAAGAGCTGTGGTTTAAATTGTTTAAAGTAGCAGGTACAACGAATATTTTTGCAAATTGTGTTCATTTTTGAAGCAGTGTGGTTGCTGAACTGCTAGTAATATCAAAAATATGTCAGGATTGTTTTGATACCTGTATTTATAATAATAAAAAAAAAACATTGGGGGCGAGGAGTGTCGAGGAATTTCTGTTAAAAGCCATTCCTGTGTATTACATGTAACAGATATGGTAAATCTTTGTTTAACAAACCATGCTTTTAAATGAAACCAACAAAAAGGAAATGGTGTATAGATATGTGATTTTGAGATTAAAGTTAGGCTTAAAATGTAAATAAAATGTGGAAAGTGAAAAAAATTTCTATGTAATGTAATCTATTTTACTTGTTTGGAAAACTATATATATTTAAGTGGGTCAAATAATGAATCAAACCATTAACCAAGGGGTTAAAGGTTTTTGCATGCACGTTTAAAATTGTTTTATTGCCAAGAAGAACTACTGTAGTTTACTTACTTCTAAATGTTTATATTTTTTAAAAGAAAACAGAGCTTTATTTAGGAAGGGAAACACTGGATTTAGCTGATCGAAGATTGGCAATCTCTTTTTTAAAAAAATATGTCAGGGTAGGGGAATAGAATTGAGGTTTAAACTTTGAAAAAAAAATAAAAGGATTACTGAAAAGGTCATAAAAAGTGTTTAATCACAAACCAGATCTCACTTACACTTAATATGGAGCTAAAGAGAATTTCATAACTCTGCTTTAATTTATCTTAAAATAACTTTTTTTCCACTTCTCTTCCAAGAAAACTTTTAAAATCTAGTATCTCCCCCACAGTTACATTTCTAAAGCATGTAGAACAATGAATTGCATTTCTGAATCTGGATGTAGAATGCCCCACAGCAATTGAGAAAATAATTTCAACCTTTGACCTTCTCCACTAGCCTGATGGGAAATTCATTGGCACCATTATGGCTTTTAGCATTCCACGAGTAAGTAACCACTAGAGGGCAGCCTTATCTCAGAGCTGACATACGGCTTTGCAGAAAAATACCACACAAATGCTTCTAATGTTCCTTTAATTATTTTATAATACCTTTGATTTTCCTGGATATTTAAAAAGCAACTTAAGCTGAACTAAAAGTATTTCTAAACAGGTCAAAAGCCCATTTTACAAGTTTCAAGGATATCACAAAGAGCTGTCCTGTGATAGGCTCAAGATACAGCCAAGCTCATGTATCTTAAAAAATTTAAGACAAAGCTTTTTCTTTTTAAGTCATTTCTTCTTTGGGTTAGGGCCGGGTCAATCATACCTCAACTGGCATGGGGGTTCCATTTTTGGCACCAAAATTTCAAGAGGGTGGGATGACAGTAAACCATAGCAGAAACAACCAACTATGAGTTATGAACAAAATGGAGTGAAGAGGGGCAACAGAGATAAAGGGTTAGAGAGGGGTGTGTGTGCATAGGGGGGGTCTTCCATGCTACTGGTCTTAAATTTACTTAAAGATGTACTAAATGTGTTCTACACATCCCCAAAGTAAAGAAGGAAAGGATCTGCATCAAGAGATTAAAAAGGAAAAAGAGATGCTTGATATATGAAGACTTTTCTAACTCAAGATAGAATAAACTACCTCTAAAAGTATTGGGTTCCCCATCATTGGAGGTGTTCAAGCATAATCAGACAATCATTTGGCAGGAATGTTGTGAAGAGGACCCAAATGCCAATGGGACATTTATGTGGGTGGCTTTTAAGGCTTCTTCTATCCCTCAGACTATTGCATAATATACATTTGTTTATTTGCTTTCCTCCAAACATGCCTCAATCCAGCAGTCAGATAGGTAAGCACCCATGAAATGAGAAATGAGTTTTAGCAGATCTATCTACTTGGAAACTTTTATACCTCAGGAGATTTTCTAAAAGAAAGATTTTCAAGAGTATTTTGTCTATAATCATGCCCCTTCACGATCATGGAAACAAACAGGACAACACTCAAGAGCATAGGGGTTCATGAGCTTTCTGCTACATAAAGGCATATTAAAATCCTAAGATTCATTTGTGAATGCTCCTTTTGCCTAAATAAAAATGGAAGCTATAGATAAATCTCCAGTTCTGTTATGATGGAGATAGGTTATACGGGTTAGCTGCACTTAATGGCATCTTACATTCTTTAGGAAAGTAATGCTTATATTTCACCCAGATCCTCTTATTATAAGCAGACTTAATGAAAATCATGGATGAAGAGAGCTAATGATAAGCAAATAAGAATAACTCCATTTGTACCAAATTGATTTTATTAAATAGTAATTTAAAGATATTAGGCTCAGCAAAGCATTACATAATTGAATCTGTTTTTTCTCTTATAAATGCCAGAGTGATAATTTCCACTAACTAGACAAAGTTATATCCAGGGCATTTTCACATCTTCCTCCAGGAGAAGCAAGATGAAGGTAATGAGAATTAGGGTTCTAGTCCTTTTTTCACCATATAACAGGTGGAAGAGCTTGGGCACATTACATAACCTCTGTCAGCCTCAGCTTCTTCAATGTAAAAACATGAGAGAATCAATGACTTTCAAGGGGAAGGTTAATGATAGAAGAGTGTAAACTGTAAAGCACAAAACAAATATAAATTAACATCATCTCCCTACTACTTATGAAATGCCTAGTAAACCTGAGGTAAATTAAAAGCAAAAGATGGAAATCATTGGCAAATACGGGGATTAAACTTGACTTGTTCCTTTTTATACCCATTAGAGTAAACCTTTTGAAGGTATATATTACCTCCTTATAGTATGATGAAGGCTAATAAATTTCATTTAAAAAAGAAAATCTAGAAACAAAGTATTTCAGTTGTTGTCTTACATTTTGCCCACTGGCTAAGATATGCTATTATCTCTGGACATAGCACTACGAGAATTTACAGAGAAGCTTGTTCTATCAAGTCATATGCAATACTGAAAGAAATAAAAACTTCTGACTATGAATCTCTCAAAAGGCTGAGGCAGAAGGGAGGTATCAGCGGAGTCAGTGGAGGAGTTAGATGGGGGAGAGTTTGTAAATCATTCTACAAAGGTCAATATATGGTCTTTGAGATAATAGCAAATGTCAATTCACACCTGAGTTGTCACTGATAGCTCTCCCTGGATTTTATTTTTAATAGAGAAACATAAAAATAGGGTAGTTTCTGACTCTGTGTGTCTAATTATATTTTTCTTAAAATTACTTCATATTAAATATATAGATTAAGGCATACCTGATTTCTAATTAATAAACAGCATATGAACATTTTAAAATGCATGGAGAAAACATTTCCATAACAAGGTATTCTTATGAAATTCTTCCATTCAGGAGGTTTTACTGATCTTTAAAATACTGTGAGAATTTGAAGAACCTAAACTCCACAACCACCTCTACAGATCTATGTAAGAATATATGTACAGATGTACGTACGTGCGTGTGTAAGTACGTATGTATCTATCTATCTATTCATCCGTCCATCCAGTAACTTTTTCTCACAGTGAATGGTCATTTGCAAGTATTGTTTTCTTAGGTGCCTGAGAACAAGTTAAAAAGTGGCTGGGTGCTACTACAGGTGCTTTGCCATCATCTATTGCTGATCTCATCCATTTTATTGTGATTCACTTGGCTGGGCAGGAAAGATGGGAGGAAAAAAAAGAGTCAAGTGACAACTATTAATTTTTTTACTAGTATATTTGCTAGATATATAAAAAGTAAGATTTAAATCACATACACACATACATTTTAAACAGGACTATTTCTATTTAGAAATTGTATTTCATACCCGGACAGCATTTTAAAAATTATGTGGTACTCAATTCAAATTGAGGGCAAAATGGTTTACTTGAGCACGATGTTGTTTTGCATATCAAGTGATATGAATGAAATACATAAACTCAGTGGCTGCCCACGAAAATGGAGCTTTAAAAATGCTTTCTATTTCGTAGAGTGTCCGCTCTGCCTCCCCCTCCCATGGACAAACTGATTCAGACAGCCTCTTTGTCTTTAAAAGAACTGACCACTGCTCGCCAGATAAGTACTCTACTCTGTGGTGGTGACAATCTGGGTTTTCTGTTTTCAAGATCGAGCTATCACCTTCTTCCAATCCTACCCGTCAAATGCTAAAAAAAAAAAAAAAAAAAAAGGACAAAATGCCAGCTATGGGGTATGACTAAACCGGTGTTTTAAATGAGACCAGGGATAGAATTCAGATTTCATTTGATAAAAAGAACAGCCAAGTTCTTAAAGACTATAAAATCAAATTTATTAGAGTTGGAAATACTACTAATCACCGACATACACCATATTTTCAAAACAATAAGGTGCCGTGCATTTGCACATCAATCGAGCAGGGCAGGGGTGGGGGAAGGATCTATCATGAGACAGAAGTTCCCTTTAAGCCTCCCTTCGCTCTCATAACTCCATTTACATGAACATGGGCTGAGCACTCACAGGAAGGAAAGGGGGATCTGACCTACAGAAACTGATGAAGTGCTTGCATTTCTTTTAAGTACTGGGCTGCCGCCTGACATTTGGTCAAGCACTTTCGCGATGAGCAGAACAAGTGCTCCCCTGATCATAAACTTTATCGCTGGCTCTCTCTGTTTGCCCAAACAGCAATCCAAATGATATTGGAATTTTGTTGTTAATTAAACAAAAACAAAACTAAAGGATGAGAGTTGCTCAAATGAAGATTTATTACTTCTAAGAATGAAACCGCTTTAAGCCTAAACTTATTTGACAACTAAGGCAGAGGAAGGATTTTCTTCTTTGCTGAGTTAAAAACATCAGTAAATCAGCCAACAAAGAGAAGTTTCTCGTCTATGGTTGCTTGTTCTCTCCTCCTCGCTCCACATGAACACACATACCAAAAAGCTATATTGTAAAGAGGTTTTCTGTTTTGCATGAAAAACCTAATTATACACATTCCCTTACATATGGAACTAATTTAAGTATTAAAACTGAGTGGCAGTAGGGAAGCATTTAATATGATTCTGGGCCAATGTTTCCCCCCCTTAAATCTGATATGGAAATATTTATAGCATTCCTCATTTTCCCACAAACTATTTTTCTTCAGTTTAAATTTGCACCAAAGCAAGATAATCCCATTAAAATACAGGATGTTATGATATTGGGAATGAAATATTCTACTTGTCTAGATGCATTCTATTTCTCTCTTAGGCAGCTGAGCTTATAGAAAAATTTCATTGCCAGTACTTCTGAGCTACTTTTCTCAAAGCACAATGGCATGAATCTATTATTTTATGGCAGCCAGAGGTCACTCCAAGACAAATGTGTGGGCCAGAGCTTTGGAGGTGTGTGTGAGATTCTCATGATTCTATTAGTAAGTCATGGTATGGAACTTTGCTTTGTACTCGAACTAGAAAAGCAAGTCTATGTACTAGAGAACATAAAAAATAAATTAGAATATTAAAACATACTTTATTATTTGGGAGTTACTGTTCACTAGGAGAATAGCAGTTCAAAATGCCTTGCCTCTTCTCCCTCTACACACACCACTATCAAGCCAAATTAAGACTAAATAAAATGGATAAAGAGTGGCATTGGCATCCTTCCCCGTCCACATAGCAAAATCTTAAGAAAATGCCTTAACTCTGAGGACTATTCCAGTCGTTTTACGCTTGCAGGATTAATGAAACTATAGTGAATAGCATAAAAGTTTTGTAGGGGTGGGTAAGAATATAATTCTTTTACATAGAAGTCGATAAGAAAACTAATATTGTTCTTCCCAAAATAATTTTAAGTGTTTAAGGAGCGTAGATCACAGATAGGTTTCCTCCTCTCTTTTACTATATCAGTTGCATACTGTAAAAATGATTACTTCCCATTTCCCACAAACCAGAGGAAAAGATATAAAATTTGCTGTGGGCACATCCTAAAAAATGATTTCCTGGCGAGCAGCTCATCTTAGCGTCCAATACGTTTCAGCATGTTAATAATTAATAAAAGAGATGCCACCCAATCTCTAAAGAAGAAAGGCAAAGCTCGGTGATCCGAAAGTAAACCCAGCAGAGATACCGAACTGGCGTCCTTCTTCCCGGATTGCAACAAAACCCCAACCTAGCAAACATTCAGCAAGTGCCGGGCTCCCGCACGGGTGGGCAGAACCCGCTGGACATAGTAGTTGCGGAAATGCAGCGCAGGAGCGGAGTCCTGTCCGCCACAGACGGAGCTCTAAATCCGCATGCCAGCCGCCCGGCCTCCGAAGCCGCTCGCGCAGATTACCCACCGGGAGGAACTTGAAATTGCACAAACGGGCAGAAGGCTCCGGCTGAGTTTTTCGGGGACTGTTTGCAAGAGTCCTAAGAGTGTTTCTCGGTTTCTGTGCGCGGCCCCAGGCGATTTCCTGCACACCCCCAAACTTTAGCTTTCCCATCAGAAACTTCCCTGACTTGCTAAGATCTCCTTCCTCCTCACCTGGGAGGGCCTCGAGCCAGTCCCCTCTGCCATCCTGCCACCAGCCCGGCCCGGCTAAGGAGTCCCGGTCAGGGCTGACGGCCGGGAGGAGAGGCTTGGCCTCTGCGACTAACCCACGCCGTCGGCCCTCACCACCGTCTAACCTCCCCGCTCTGCCCACGAATCCTGTGGGCAGATAAGTTCTTTTCCCACAGACGTTCACAACTTAAAGTATCAAATGGGGCTGCGCTGCGGCTGCGGGCGGCAGCCGAAGGCGCCTTGGCACACTGGAGGCGGGCGTCTCACTCCGGCCCGGGCGCTTTCGGAAGTGGCCGCGGCAAGGCGCAGAGCGGACCCACGGCACTTTGGTGGCTGGAGGCCTCCCGGGCGCTCGAGGCCGCTGGGCCGCCGGGGGGGAGGGCACAAGGCCTGGGGCGCTGACCAGTCTCCGGGGATGACAACGCGTCCGCGCGCACGCACGGCCCGGCCGCGGCGCCTCCCCCAAGTAGGCCGGAGCTGTCCGGGCTGCGGGCCCTGGGGACTGGCCGCAGGCGTACCCAGCCTCCTCCGAACTCCCCTCCCTTCGGGAAACGCAGCGACTCTGGCAAACTTTCTTCCCAGAACCCCGCCGGGTGCCAGGCGGATCCGAGCCACTGACAGGAGCCCGAGGGGGCTGAAAGAGGGCCAATCTCTGCACCTTTGCCCCCAATAGGAGGCAGGCCGACCCTGCGGCTGGGCTCAGGTGGCGCCGCTGCGGGGCCCCAGAGGGCCCCGGCGAGGCTTCCGCGCCCCAGGCCCGGCCAGTACGTGCGCTCCGGCAGGCGACCCCCCCCCCGCCCCCGCGCCCTCCTCCCCGCCCCCCGGAGCCGCCAGCCCACTCGGCCCCGCGGGGCGCCCAGGCTCACCTTTCATCGCTGCGATCACAAAATACATCATTTAAGCCGCGGTGCGGAAAGCACAGGGAGAGCCGATGGTCCGACCCCGGAGCCCCCTCTGCCGCCGCCGCGCCGCCACCGCCCGAGCCACAGCAGCAGCTGCCGCAGCTGCCCGCCCGCCGAGAGCCATCCCGAGCCATAAGAGGCTCCATGTGACCGGCTGACATCACGGCCGCCGCTCTGTTTACACCGCGCCCCTCCGCTTCCTCCCGGGGCGGGAGGCGGGAGGCAGGCGCGCCCCAGCGCCGCGCCCGCCCCGCCTCCGCGGGCAGGTGAGCGGCGGCGGCTCGGCGGTTCCACCCCTACTCTGCGCTGCCCTTCCGCGCCCCCGGCCCGCGCCCGAGCCCCTCGCCTTCTCCTCGCCTCCCGGAGCACCTGTGGCCGCCCCGACGCTTTCTACGCTCAGCGCCAGCTGAACGCGCGCCGGGCCACCTTCTCCCCCGCCCCCTTCCCCCCCACCTCGTGGGGCAAGAGGCGCGCCACCGGACACCACCATCCCACTCCCTTTTGGGAGCCCTCCGGGGTCATAATGCGTCAGCTCTTTGGCGGAAGAAAGGGATTCGGCCTGGGGGTAGGCAGTCACCTTTATTTCCCAGAGCGTCACAACCGGAGGGTACATCTCCCTCCAGGGCGGTGGAGAACGAAACCACGGGGACCGTCTTGGCCTATCCGGGAGTGAAGTGGGTACCTCCTAAGACTTTCAGGGGAGCCTTAGCCTGGCCACGGGGAACTCCGCCCACTCAGTTCAAACCAAATCTAAAATCCAGGTTTACTCCCAGGACCACAGATCCCCAAAAGGAGAACAGAAAACTCTGTATGAGAGGCACCCATATAAACTAGGGTCTCCAGCCGATTTTAAACACCAAATCCCAGGCTGGTTAAATCCATAACCAGGTTCTCTCCAGAGAACCCACCTACAAGTGAAAAAGGCTCTAGTTTTCACACTTTCAAAATGAGACTTTGCAATAGTTTGGATAGGGGGGGGAAAGGTTCCTAAACGTCAACTTTGTGGATTTTAACTTGTAACCAAGACTTAATTCCCTCCAAACTTTGAAGCTCAATCCTTTTTGCTGGCTGTATAGAAACTTATATCATGTCATTATTTTACAAATGAATCGCTTTACGATGAATTTCAGATGTTACATATCCAGAGTCTGCATTATTTAAAAGTCTGGCGTGCATATCTCTAGCACTGAGCATAACAGATCAATTCTCCAAAGCCCATTTTGAGTACCTCTTGCTGTTCCTTTATACAATTTCAATTCTGATTTCTTTTCTGTTGGTCCTATGTTCCATTTACAACTTAAAGTCTTAGACAGTTATTCATATTAATATGGTGCCTGAATGGTGTTTAAACAGGGAGAGTTCTAGCATATTTTCCCCCATATAACTAAGTTGCCCTTGCCACTGAGTTTGGCCATAATTTAAAACACATGAAGACAATCAGCGCTTTAGAAAACAAGGAATCACCCCCAATTTCAAGGCAAAATTTAGTCTTCCAAACATTTACATAGTGCTCTGATTTAGATCCAAAAAGTTCACTGTACTTAAAACTAAGCCATGGCTTTCTAAAAGTTTGATTTCAGATACAGCCTAGTACAGGTTTTTTTTTTTTTTTTTTTTTTTTGTCCTTTAGAATTTTTCCAAATCCACAAAAATAAGAAAAGAGAAATTATAAAAGTGTGAAGCCAAGACCTACCCATGTTAACTCAGCTGTCCAGCCATAGCGAAGTGGACAAGAGTCTCAAATGAATCATCCATACACACTGTGATGTTTACAATTATGAAATTAAATCACACCACGTCCCCATGATGCAACTACATCTCTCAGCGAGGCAACGCCCATGGTTACACTACACCATTGTTCATATTGGTTCTTGATTTCCCTTGGGCTCACAAATATAGGAAGAAAGCTTAGCACTAAGCTATTCTATAGATAGGCCCCAGGTACAACTTTATTACAACTTTATTTCCCTCTTGTATAGGTAAAGGATGGAAAAATATCAGAGACTGCATGCTCATAGTTGTGTTCTTCCACATTCATTGCTTATAGTTAGTATTTATTTCCAGGCTATTGCAAATGAAATCAATAATCGAGGATGACATGTACTGTGACATGTACTCCTGCAATTACAAGTAGTAGAATCATTTATTATATGTTCCCAGTAGAAATATAATCTCATAACACTTATTTGAAATATTTACACATTTGTTCAAAAAAGAAATTTCCAGGATAATGTAATACTGACCTTGCCCTTCAGAAATGTATTTCATTCACATCTTACAACTAATGAGTAACAGAATTTTAGATATTGAGTCTTAACCTTCCTATGTGGCTAGATGCAATTTGTAATACATGCCTCTATTAAATGTCTTCAGCTTTTAACCTTGTGTATCTTAATGTTCTTTATTTAATACAATGCTCTCATGAAACTTTGAAAGTAAAAATGAGAGACTTTTTTTAATGCCCCTTAAAATGCAAATTTTCTGTGGAATTGAAAGTTCAGTCAGAAATGAAAGGATCCATGTCTCCCATCAACATTATCAGATTGGGACCAGAAATGCTGCACTTTCAGTGTAAATGTCTACCCAGTGTACATTAAAATGGAAGAATAATTATTTGGATTATATTAAACAAATGCTTATGGAGTACTTATGATGGAGGAAGTGATATTCTTTCAGTTTTTCTCTTTTTACCAAGTGTTCTGAAAAAAAAAAAAACCCAGAAAAATAATATTGCTTACATGAAGATAATTAAACAGGACAGGAATGTTTTATCATGAATGTGATTATGTTATATACTAATTCTTGACTCAAAATTTTCTGTTGGCAAATTACAGAAAAAGAAGTCACACAGCACACTTTTAAACAAATGTAATTCACTGGAGTCCCCCAAAGATGGCCACAGCCACTATGGTGCCCTGTATGCTGGGTTTCACGTTGGCTCTGCCACTTATCAAGAAAGTGGATAAATACTTCTGATGCCAGATTGTTCCAAAATGCCAATGTGAAAAGTTCCATGTATTTCTGCAGGGATAGAACCTGGAATATAGTCAGTAAATTGGTGCCAGTCTTTCCACTTTCAGAGGGTAAATAAAGAAATGATATTTGACTCTAAAAGAGCACATTGGGTTTTTCACCACACTGGTCTGATCTCATGGCATGCCACCCTGAATAACACATGCATCAACAAATTTATCCCAAGACTACAACTGGCTCCTAGTACAAAGATGATGTCAAGGTTTACTTATGCACAGGAAGAGAGAAAATTTTGACTCTGCAATTCTCTCTCACCCAGGTTCCTTTTCTCTCTCTCCAGTGTGTGGCAGCTTGCTAATTCAATTAATTTCTTTCTAGCTGAACAAGAAAGGGATCAGTGAAAGGTTAATGTGGTCCTAGGCAGCTTGATTCAGCTGAATCCTTAGCCACCATCACAACTGTGATGTCTAGGAGCTGGGCCATACTGGTGGATATAGAGCCAAGGGACTAGGTTTCCTACCGACAGAACAAATAGTGTCAGGCCAGGAGAATGTTAAGCCAGATTATATGGGAAGCCAGAGAGAAGGAATAAACTTACCTTCAATAAAGCCCAGCCTTGATTAATTTTGAGTTTGGAAAGGGCATTTAAATAGTGGTGAGACTTAAGAAACCAAAGAAGGTGACAGAAGGAACCACTTGTTTATGACTGTTAAGGAGGATGGGATGAACAGATTAATATAGCCTGTCTGTTTTGTGATTTTAAAACAAATATAAATGTAGATTTAAATATATATTTATGAATGCATATACATATTCCATGAAATATGGGTGAAATGTACTTTGGTGGCAAGAGATATCTTCAAATATGTGTGTGTGTATATATATAATTGACATAATCAACCACATTTACTGAGTACCTATTATGTGTCTGGCACTGTGCTATAAGATGGAGAATTAAAAAAGAACAAGATAGTGGCTCTGCTCTTCAGAAGCTCACTAATCAGGGGACCTTTGCTCTGAGAACTCTACATGAGTCAGTTCCCTGAATCAATCTGAACAACCCTAAAGGAGGGCAGTGTCTGGTTGTCCACTGAAAAGATGTTTGCACAGCACTTTGCCACTCACACCTGATAGAGGACCACAGCTCATTAGCCTGGCTATTAAGATAATGGGATGGGAAGCTGAAGCGGCTCAAGCGATTGGGCTCATGTCTACCATAAAGGAAGTCCAGGGTTCGATTCTTGGAGCCTCCTGGTGAAGGCAAGCTGGCCCATGCAGTGAGTTGGCCTGAGTGGAGTGCTGGCCCATGAGGAGTGCAGTCACAGCAAGATGATGCAACAAAAAGAGACACAGAGGAGAGACAATAAGAGACACAGCAGACCAGGGAGCTGAGGTGGCACAAGAGATTGAGCACCTCTCTCCCACTCCAGAAGGTCCCAGGATTGGTTCCCAGTGCTGCCTAAAGAGAAGACAAGTAGACACAGAAGAACACACAGTGAAAACACAGAAAGACAGCAAGCGCAAAACAACGGAGGGGAGAAATAATTAAATCTTAAAAAAAAAAAAAAGGTAATGGGATATCTGAGGTGAAAGTTTTAGCTGGTTGAAGACAATGGTGCAGGGGTTCTGGGATTTCTGGAACCAAATATCACATGCACCTATTAGGAAATTCAGAGAAATGGCATTTGTTTTGTAACCATCACAATGGGGAAAAGGGTCAAGTTCACAGGCATACCGAGCTAAGCAACCTCCACAAGATACACAGGTAGCAGGTGCTTCACTATGAATCACACCTGCCAAGGCAGCAAGGAACGATGCAAACCAGAGGCCAGAGGACCCTGCATTCCTCTGTGTTCCTGTGGGATGGCCTCAACCCACTCCCACATCTGGTAGTGGAACAGGGCAGTCAGGAATTATTATTTTGTTAAGGGAGTAGGAGAAATAGAAGTGAATTTGGAACCTGGAGCCCTAGCTTTCGATGTCACCTTGGGCAAGTCATTTCACGCCCCTTCTCAGGATATCAGGCCCCTCACCTGTAAATTGAGGGAGAACAGACCCCAAAGGGCTCCTGTGACTTGAACATCCTGTGACTGCTTTGGGATCATTTCCCACCCACTTCTGAGGAACCCTTTCATATTGTTCCCTCTTCTGGTCCTTGATTACTTATTCTCCAAGGAGCCTTGTTTTATTGAACTCTGTGGATGGCAGAATGAGCTTTGGCATCAGACTACTATCTGTGTTTTTGTGTTTGACTCAAAAACAACTTCCATCCTACTTACTAGCTGAGTGATCTTGAGCAAACTTTTGTTTCCTCATATGTGAAATAAAGACAGTAGAACCTTGTAGGGCTGCTGGGAGGTTTTAAGCAAATCACATAAAGAAGGTGCAGAATTAATTATCTCTCAGTGGGGCTTGGGAAGTGGAGCTGCCATCACTGCCACCACCACTCCCTTCCTACATTGTTATACACACAGAACCTGTGTCTGACATGAAATATTGACCCTTAATAATGATACTATCAGCAGGCACTTTTGTAGGCTCTCCACAATTTTAAAACGACACACATATATGTATATATGTAGTTTTTTTCCCAACAAACATTTATTAACCACTTGCTAAGTATTGGAGATACGAGGATGAATAAGAGTTACACTTTGACTTAAAAAGCTTCATGGTATAGCAAGCTTTTAGTGTCTTGTTTCCTACAGGGGAGCAAGCTCTTTGAGGAGAGAGTTTATTTATGTCATCATCCATCCAATGAACAATGACTAAGTGCCTTACGTGTGCATTACACTGTGCTAGGACATGGGGGAAGGACAAAGATCAAGGTATCAATTGTTTCCTCAAGGAGCTTGCAATCTAATAGGAAAGTGAATGTGATGCTTATAATGTAAGGTAGAATGTGTGGTGCATGCTCTAAGAGTTCCAGAAATAAAGTGCTATGCAAGAAACAGAATGAGAGGTTATTTTGTGTGGGATTAATCTTAAGATTCACGAGAAAAGGGACTTCACAGAGGAGGTATCAAGTAGCTAGACCTTAATAAAAGAAAACAGACCAATACACCAAGCCATTGATATTACGGCTTGTATTTATGAACCTTACTCTTGTAAAATTGAAATTTAGCCTAATAATATCTATTACCTAAGAGTTAGCTCCTAAAAACCTCCTTTTTACTCAAATGTGGCCCCTCTTTAAGCCAAAATCAGCAAATAAACTCACACTTTCCCCCGGGCTGGGACATGACTCCTGGACATGAGCCTCCCTGGCACCGAGGGATTATTACCAAGCACCAACCAGCGATGCATTTGGAAAAAGACCTTAACCAAAAGGGGGAAAAATTAAATACAAAAGTATTTACGGCTAAGAGATTTCAAAGTGAGTTGGGAGGTCATTCCAAAGGTTATGCTTATGCACGTCTCAGGTGGATTTCCCTAACTGGCACAATAAACAAAATCTCAAACAGGGGTGCTCCTGAGGGCTATACGGACATCTGGACACTTTTGGCAAGGCACACAACCCCTTGAAATCAGCACCCATCAGTGGGCCTTACCTTGGAACATATGATAACCTATTTCCCCAATGCAACAGAGTTAGACTCATTTATAATTTCCCTACACATGATTCTTCTATTCCCTTTATTTGAGTCTATAATTAGCACTATACCCATTAAATATATGTCCCAAAGACTTAAATCTTTGGTCCATTCGTGTGCCAGTTAAGCCCTGAATCTTGGCAAAGTTGCAGCCAATACCTACTCACCAGTTCATCAGACTCTCCCAGGACAACTAACTAAATGATGATGATGGACAACCCCATCCCCAAAAGCAAAGAGTATCTACAACTGCAAGCAAAACAGTTCCTTCCAT
>PVKH010003426.1:0-24970 GCA_004027955.1 Chaetophractus vellerosus
AAAAAGTACAATAATATCAAGACTTGTGGGAGTGTGGAAGAGCAGGGACTTGATGGGATAGAAAATTGATTCAATGGCTTTGGAAAGCATGTCATCATTATCTTGGTTTATTTTTAAGGTCTTGTTTTCCCTGATAAAGAAACATTTTATTTAGGAAAACTAATTATATCACATTTGTCAACATTTTTCAGATTTAATGAAAATGGTTTTTAACAAATAGTATGGAAATGTAATGTAAATTCTCTTGAGAATAAACTGCTACTAAGTAGAGTCTTGAAAAGGCAGAAAATGTAGGCTTTCCTTGTACAGAAAATACAATTCTGTAAAAGTGGCATTTTAAATAAATGCAATGGGGTTTGCAATGGGAAATAGATGTATGCATATTGGGTGCCTTCCCATGATGTACAGGCCTGAGCTGAAGTTTAACCCTGAGCTCCAGCTTCTCCACACAGTCTTTCTTCATCTAGGACCATAGAAGAAAGGGCAGCCCATCCTTCATACACTGATGAGGCATCAAGATTTGGTTGGCTTTTTGGTCATTGTTCAGGGTCAGGGAATATCCTCAGAAGAACTTTCCTCAGCTGGTCCATTTTTGCAGCTGTTCTCTGTGCTGGCGTGGCAGGATCTACTGGATATTGGGGAAATTTTGTAGGAGAGGGAAGTGGAGTTTCATGGGAGAATCCAAAGCTTGGAGGAGCTCTCTGAGGCCTCTTTGGAGGCCAGAGACTGGTGCTGGTTGCCTGGCCCTGGGGTCATGTGGTCTAGATTGACCATGTCCTTGCTTGGAAGGACACTGAAGAGTGGCTGACTTCCTTCCAGAGACAATCTTCTAAACTATGCCTTGACATTATATTTTAATGCCCAGAAAATATATGAAGATATTCAACTTTACTTGTCATCAAGGAAGTGTAAATAACACAATTTTA
The DNA here is from genome assembly GCA_004027955.1 of Chaetophractus vellerosus. Lineage (NCBI taxonomy): Eukaryota > Metazoa > Chordata > Mammalia > Cingulata > Chlamyphoridae > Chaetophractus > Chaetophractus vellerosus. Next base: position 927 of record PVKH010003426.1, read on the forward strand.
TACCCATCAGGTTGGCAAAAGTTAAAACATCTGATGATGAAGAGCAAGTGGAACTCACAGAATGCTAGTAAGAGTGTAAATTGGTGAAATTAGTTTTGGAAGCAATACAGCACTATTTTGTAAAAATTGAAATTCACATGATTCATGCCTCAGAATTTCCTCTTTTATGTCTATCCCCAAGAAAACTTTGTACATATACACATCAAAATGCATCTATAATAATGTTCATACCAGGATTATTCTGAATACCTGAAAGCTGGAGGCATACTAAATATTCCTCAATATTAGTAGAGACAAATTATTTGTAGTATATTTAGACAGTGGAGTACTATTCAGCAGTGAAAATTAATGAGACATGGCTATTTACACCAATATAATTTTGTTGCAAAAACACAATGATGGAACAAAACAAGGCTGATATTCAATTTATATGAAATTAAAAATATGAAAAACTTTTCAATATATTGTTAGGGAGAGTGGCAAACTTAAGTAGAAAGTATTGATAATTATAAGCACAAAACTTGGAATATATGGAGAGAAAGATAAATATAAAGAGAACATTAGGGGAGTAAGTTTCCCGCTACTAATCTAATTTCTTTAATTGTTTCTGTATTTTTTGGGGGGGGGGGTTCTGTTTATTCTTGAATCAATTTTGTTAATTTATATTTTTCTAAAATTTTTTCATTTGTCTTGTAAATCATTGGACTTAAGTTGTTCATAGCAATAGCTTATTGTTTCAAATTCTCTATTATATTTGAGTTTGGACCCATTTTTTCACTCTAAATATTGTTTATTTGTGCGTTTCTCCCCTTGATTAGTTATACCAGAGGTTTGTCTATGTTACACCTTTCTAAAAAAACTAGGTTTTTGAAAAATCATTTTGACTTTATTTTTGTTTTCTATTTCATTACTTTCTGCTATTGTGTTTATCTCCTCTCTTCTACTTTATTTTGAATTACTTTTCTTGATACAAATGTATAGGTCAATAATTTTCACAACTTAAAAAAACTCTGTATGGAAGAAACAAGGCTCTGAGATCTGTTTTTAAGTTTAGAAAATGCCAGAGGCACTTTTATTTAATTCAAGCTTGTTATGAACAGTTGTGGCAGTGAGAGAGGAAAATATCAACCAATATTTCAAAATATTAGAAGTTGTGCTATGTTTTTATATTGGATTAGTAACAAAAGATTTGGTCTAAGATGGGAAAAGAGAAAAAAACAAATTTGTGTGTTTTTTGTCCTCTAAGTTCAGTTATATCTGCAGTGATTAACAATAGGTGTTACTCATGAATTAGCATGTTTTATGCCTCTCCAAATTATTCAAATATGCTTAGAAACTTGACATTTACTCAAGCATAGAAGTTTTCATTTCCCTTGATCAAGACTCTGCAGTAAAACAACAAAAGAATTTTTATCTCTTTGTCAAATGACACTGAAGAAGGAACTGTAGGTTCAGCAAGAGGCAACAAAGGACTCTGTTCCATTTTTTAAAGACCAGGGCATAATCAGATTAAATAGCAGTTGGGGCTTGGTCTTAGTTGGTTTGAAGCTGTTCGTTTCATTCACTAGGTCACAAATTCAGCTTCCCTGATAACGCAGTGTAAGACATTTTACAGCACAGCCTTTAAGTAAACAAAGTACTTTGGCTGCTCTTACCTCACCTTCCTCAATTCTTTTATACAAATAGTCTTTATTAAACTGTCTAGTAGGGTCTCTAAGTTTTGCTCATTATGTGAAAAGTTAATTTAGGAAACTTGTGTTTCAGAGATATTGGTGCCGATGGATTCAAGAGGTCAGCTTTGCCACTGACCATTTTGAAAAATGACCCCTTGGTTGCAGGAGGAATGCCAGTGATTCCGTGGTTGGGGTAGCCATGGGGAAATGAGGCCGTAAGGCTGATGAAGAATAGAATGCTATCAGCACGGTAAGGGTTCAAGTGCACCAGCCACGCTCATGCTTCTGACATCAGTACTGAGGGCTTCTCACCAGTGTCAGGGTGGGCACGGATGACAGATCTGGCAGCTTTGGGGACAAAGGAAGGCTGCACTTTTGGCATGGACATCCTTGGTGGTAAGCTAAGCCTGGAGAGCAGAGGAAAAGACAATGCAAAAGGGGCTGAAAATGGGAGAAGGAAAATGACAATTGCCATGTTATAACTGAGAATACTTGTTCATGAGCACCCCTGGGGATTTGGTGAAATAGCTGAGAGATAATAAGCAGCCCCTTTACCTTTTGGGCTGCTGTGGCATGGGGAAACACTTGAGGGTCATGCTGCTTTATCTGTCTTGTGTAATTTAATTTCATTTAAATCTCTCAATAATCAAAGAAATGAGATAAGTAAAATGTTAATCTTGTTCGTCTAGATCATGAAGATTATAAATGGTGTTTACCTTGGCCAGGATAATACAACTATTAAAATGCAGAATCAGGATTTGAACCTGCATTGCTTTACCTCTGTCTCTGCGCGCAGTGCTGAGTCTAAGGACCAGGAGGGAGAACGGAGTCCAGAATATCCTGTTCATTGCAGCTTCAAGGGATGCTTTTGAATATAGGGCATTGGGGGATACCATGAAAGTGGCCTTTGGGAAAAGGAGTTCAGCAGTGAAACTGCCCATGACAAAAGGAGGAGGAGGAGGATGCTCCAGGAGGCCAGGAAAAGAAAAAGTAAGAAGCAACAGCAGCTGTGAGCCCAGCCAGAGGGGCCAAGTAATGTCTAACACATCATGACACTTGTGTGGGGGATTAGTTGGAGCAGGGCTTTTGGACTGCTCTTAAAGCCAAGATTTCCCTTGCCACTGTAGCCATCCTGCCTTTGTGTATTTGGGATTCCCTGTGATGCCATATGTTTAGGGACTTTAGGTCCCTTGCTGTTCCTCAGTGGGAATGGCTGGGCCTTCTATCTCAGTTTAGTTGCCTTTGCTACCATGTGTCTGATGCTGCTAGAGGTGGAAAGATTCCCTCAGACCTGGCACTTTGGAGTTCTAAGGCTCATGACCCAAGAACAAAGAAGAGTGAAGACAAATCACCATATTGCTCCTTTGCTCTTGATATATCCTATATTGGTTTCTTGTTAAGCTTTTCAGTATTTCCTGAAGTCCAGAGTGAGAGATCAAGTTCCCTGGCACCATGAATTACTTATGCTCACAATTATTTGGTTTCTAGTATTACAGTAAGCTTTGCTTCAGATATGAAAATGTAGTAAGAGGTACAAAGACATATTTTGGTTATCATTAAAAGGGAGACCACCAAAGATCACATTTTATGGGTAAGAACATTGAGTCTTGCCCAGAGTTACACAGTCAGTAAGAGATAGAGCTAGAACTCAAGGTGGAGCCTATGTGATTCCAAACCCCAGCTCTTCTTCTGGTATTCCAGTTCCCCCAGAAGGCCCACCAGGACAAGACTTAAGTGGCTTCTGCCAGACCAGGTCTAGGTCCCCCCTCATTAAGGGGGCAAATGTCTTGGAAACAAGGAGAAGCAGTGAGAGTGCTGGATTTCATTAAGTGATTGAAGGGGAGGATGGAATCAGCACTGAGGTGGCCAAAGCACCTGGGCACCCCCAGTCAGCCCTTGTTTTCTGCAATTTTTCTGGACTCAGCCTTGTAACAAAGGAAGAGTGCTGAAAATCAGGCACAGGGGCCCCTTATCAGAAAGTAGAGGATCTGGTTGTAGCCTGGAGTCACATCTAAAGCCAGCTTGATCTAAAAGTGTCAAATGCCACCATTTGGAGTTTTCTATTGGAGAAGAAGAGATTGAGAAGATGTTGGTGATGGTAGTACAATATTGTGAATATAATTAATACCACTGAATTGTACTCTCAAAAGTGGTTAAAATGGGAAACTGAGTTGTATATATGTTACTACAATAAGAAATTAAGGGGGCTGGCTGGATAGCCCAGTGGATAGGGCGCTGGCATACCACATGGGAGGCCCCGGGTTCGGTTCCCGGGGACCTCTCTTAGCGGGCAGACCGCCTTGAGAAGGGCAAGCTGCCATGGGCAGGCAGAGCCGCCGTGGGCAGGGCAAAAAGCTGCCACGGACAGGGCAAAAAGCCGCCATGGGCAGGGCAGGTCGCCCGCAAATGGAGTGCAGCCAGCCACCCGCGAACTGAGAGCCGGCTGTGAATGGAAGCAGAAGCTGCCCACAAGCGGGGAAAGCCGCGCCTGCGCAGTGACCAGTCTCGGCGTGTCGCCGCAGAGGGGGGGAGGGGAGATATGTAATAAAATAAATAAATCTTTAAAAAAAAAAAAGAAATTAAAAGTTACAGATCCTTGAGACTTTTTTTCCCTTCCCTGCTATTATAATACCAAGCAGCTGACTTTGCATGGTTAGGGCTTATATAGCAACTGCAAAGAAAGATGTGGCAAAAATAGAAATATTTGTTAAGTCTTTCCATTGTGAGTCTTGGGCCCATTTTCTAGTATAGATTGTGTTTATCATATTGCCCAGAAACTAACAATGCCTGGTGCCCAAAATAGTGCTTGGCACCTGGCAGGATCCCAGTAAATATTTACAGATTTACAGATTGTATGTGTTGGGAAAAAGTTTATATTCACCTGTTCTTGTATTCTTTCCCTCACTGCCTTTGAAATTCCACTTAGCCTTTTTATGTTCCACATGATTTCGTAAGATCTCAAAGTGAAATCATTAATCTTTTATTTTGCTGATTAAAATTCATCGTTTCTTTTAAACGGCTCAACAACAAAAAACAGAAAGATGAAGAGTTGTGAAATATGAGTTCAAGAGCTGTAATTGGATTGTTGCCTTTGGAAACTGAAGTCAGTAGACAGATTGTTTTGGCTTCTTAATGTTCAAACGTTTTTAAGGGCTGTTTTTATTATGTTTAAGCATTTCCATCAGCCATGGCAGTGATTTTCAAAAAGTACACCCCCTCCAACACTTTTCATCAGCTAGCTCTGCCAACCAATCCAGCTTGCAGTTTTGACATTTCAGCCACTGAGGAAGGAAAGTTGTCCCCCAAGTTAATCTTCCTGGGGTGCTCTTCACTGTTGAGGAATGTGCAAGGCACTTGGGGTACAAAGAATAAAAGTGGGTACCTCCTGCCCACAGTATTACATAACCTAGAATGGAGGTTCCTTCATTTTCACATTAATTTTCTAACCCATTCAGTTGACTTTAAATTCATCTAACATATCAAACAAGAATCACAACAAAGGTCAATGATGAAACTATTTTCCTATCCAATGCAATAAGTGTCATGAAGATTTGTAACACACTGAACTCCACTTCCTCTCCTCTGGGAGGGTGAAGAGTTTTCAATTAAAGGAGAGGCCAGTGGTTTTTCCCGAGGGGACACAGTGTCTCTGAGCTAGCTCTCTTGATATGTTGTACTAGGCAAGAGCTCCTTGACTGATTGTAACCCATTGTGGTGGTTTGAAACTACCCCAGAAAATAATGGTCTTAAAGCTAATCCATTCCTGTGAATGTAAACCTTTTGTAAACAGAACCTTTTGATGAGGTTACTTCAGTTAAGGCATGGCTCTGGGGGTGGTGATACTTAATCCTTTTACTGGAGCCCTTTCTAGAAGAACATAATTTAGACAAAGAGAGAGAACATCACAGAAGCAAGAAACTGAAAGCAATGAAACCTGGAAGAGAAGGGAGAACCAGCAGACACCATCATGTGCCTTGCCATGTGGCAGAAGAGTCCAGGATCACTGGCAGCTAGTCTTTGGGAAGAAAGCATCACCTTGATTATAACTGGATTTGTGCATTCTCATGGCCTCAAAACTGTAAGCTTGTAAGCTAATAAATTTCCATGGTGAAAGCCAACACAATTTCATGGTATCTGCTTTCAGCAGCTTCTCAAACTAAAACAGATCTTGGTGCCAGGAGTGTAGGGTGCTGCTATTGCAAATACCAAAATGTGGAAATGGCTCTGTAATTGGTTAATGGGTAGAACATGGAAGAATTGTGAGATGTTTGATAGAAAAAGCTTAGATTCCTTTAAGGAGACTGTTGGTAGAAATATGGACACTAAAGGTACTTCCAATGAGGTTTTAGACAGAAATGATGAATGTATTATTGGAAACTGGAAGAAAGATTATCCTTGTTCTAAAGTGACAGAGAACTTGGCAATATTCAGTTCTGATGTTGAATGGAAGGCAGAGTTTAAAAGCGATGAGCTTGGATATTTAGCTGAGGAGATCTCAAAGCTAAATGTGGGGAGTGCAGCCTGGTTTCCCCTTGAAGCTTATAGGAAAATGTGAGTGGAAAGGGATAAGCTTGTGGAGAGTTTGCCATCACCCTAATGCTTGAAGAAGTAGAACCTTTACCCCAGTGTTTGGGGAAAGCATCGCTGCTGTGAAAGCATTTGGAAAGGATGGGGCTGCTTCTCCATCAGGAGCAGAGGGCAAAACATTGGTCCGTAGATGACTCTCAGACCTTGAAATCTAATGGAGTATACCCTGTAGGGTTTCAGGATTGTTTGGGACTTGTGACCCCTGATTTCCTTTCAATTTCTCCCTTCTGGAATGGACATATTTATCCTATGCCTGTCCCACCTTTGTATATTGGAAGCAAATACTTGTTCTCTAGGTTTCACAGGTCCAAAGATGAAGGGGAATTATGCCCCAGGACAGAACACACCTATAATCAATTTTGATGAGACTTTGTACTTAACATTGTTACTGAAATAGCTTAAGGTATTTGGGAGGTTGTGACACAATGAATGTGTTTTGAATGTGGAAAGAACATGTCTTTTGGTGGTCCAGAGGGTGGAAGTGTGGTAATTTGAGTTGTATATACCTCAGGAAAACATGTTCTTAAAGCTCATCCATTCATGTGGGCGTAAACCCATTGTAAGTAGCATCTTTTGATGAGGTTATGCCAGTTAAGGTGTGACCCACATCACTCAGGATGGGCTATAATCCTATTACTGGAGTCCTTTATAAACAAAATGAGTACAGAAAGAGAAAAAGAAAGCCATGGAAGCAAGAAGCTGAAAGTAACGAGACCCAAAAGAGAAGGGAGACACCAGCAGACACTACCACGTGTCTTGCCGTGGGTCAGAGGAACAAAGGATTGCTGGCAGCCAGACTTTGGGAAGAAAGCATAACCCTGATATCACCTTGATTTATACACTTTTCTTCCCCTCAAAACTGTTAGCCAATGAATTTCCATTGTTTAAGCCAATCCATTTCATGGTATCTGCTTTAAGCAGCCTAGGAAATCAAAACAGAGGCCGGCACCCATACCCTCCTCAGCACAAGGAGTTACAGAGGGTGAGTGTCCACTCACTTTTTCTTTTATTTTTGTATTGAATTCTGGACAATTTAAATATGCAGGAAGAGGATGAATCACCTTTTAATCATTCCTAATATTTTAAGTTTCAACAAGAGCTCCAGGTTGTCATCAGGAACATCTTGTGTATAGAACAGAAATGAAAGAACCTTCCTGGTAGGTGGACCAGAATAAAGACTGGATGAGAAGGTCCATTTGACACAAATTCTTGGTCTTAAAAGAAGGTTTTTATCAATTATGTGGGCCAAAATAAATGTATTCACCTACTTCTCCCAAATAAACCCACCATAGCACTTTATCCTCCCTCATTTTGTCAGAAAATAAAGAGGATGGAGAAAACAAAGGGAAGGCTGTATTGATTTCAAAATCACTCATGAATATAACTTCCTCAGAAAGCAAAAAAATTCCCTGTACCTTGTTGCATAGTTTAGAGCTTCCAAAAACAGGAAAAAATAAGAACCAAACATAATGGTGATCCATGCATGAGGTTACTTTTTTCCTTCTAATATTTTATATGACTTCTTTTTGCAGGGTGCCACTGCTAGGGAAAGTCCTTTCCCCATTTGCAAGCCTGTCTTCTTCAATATTACTCAGGCCAGTTTCTGAAAGAAAAATGTTTCTTAATCTGGTGGAAAGAAGTAAGGGATTCATCTCTATACTAGAGAGGAAGTATAAGGTTTGGAAAACGCTAGACACTTGAGTCAAGCAAATTTGGGTTGAAGGCCTGCTGCCAACTTACATGGACCTGGAAAGTATTTACCAATGCTCAGCATCTTTGTCTTCCCTTTTTGGAAACTGTCCCCTAAATTTCATCTGAGGAACCAAACTCCTGGGAGGAAATCATTCTTATGCCATAGTTTGGGTGAAATTGACTTTACTCAGCATTACATTATTTTAACTACTAGAATAATCCTTGTGGGGAGACCCAGGACTGCTACTGAACTATTGAGTTACATGAGTTTATAAATTTCCTTTATTGTTTAAGGTAATATAAGCCGGTTTCCAGTAATACTTGACATCCTCTGTAGAAGGTGGTGGTCCCTTAAATAGAGAAAAGGTGAGAAAACTATGGCTTAATCATGGAATTTATGTGACCTCATTTTAAACTGGAAGCTAGTAGGGCCATTTGGAAATAAGGTTTCTTAGACTAGTATTCATGGCTAATCTTATAGAGTCATTGATTCAACATTTATCCAGTACATAGTACATGTGTGCCCCAAACTGCTGGCATACAGCAATGAACAAGAAAGAATCTCTCTCGGTGCTTGCAGAGGCACCAGGCCCACTTTAATACACATTGGGAGTTCCTGTAATTGCAGTGGATAGGAAGTGAGATCATTGTGGTATAAAGGTACATCTTGGGGATTGAATCATGTTCCCTACAGAAGACATGCTAAACTTAATTTGCTCTCCTGTGGATGTGAACTCATTTGTAAATAGAGCCTTTGAAGATGTTATTATTAGGTAATATGTAGACTTGTCTGTGATGAACTTTGAAGGTCCTACTTAGATAAGGATCAAGGCAGATGTTGGTCCATATGGCTGAAGTCTTTATAAGCAGAGGAAATTTAGACACAGTCACTAGAAGCCCTATGTAAAAAGCCAGATAATGAGGCAGGTCACCATGGGGCAGGGGAACCCCAAGGACTGCAGCAAGCCAGCACCGGAACACTACACCCTCTGGGAGAAAGCATGGCCTTTTGAGATGCTGATTTTGGATTTCTAGCCTCCAAAACCACAAGACAATAAATTCTTGTTGTTTAAGGCAACCCATTGTGTAGTATTTGTCATAGAAGCCTGGAAAACTGAGATAGCAGGTGAGAGCAACCAGGTCAGAAAGGCGTTCCCAACTCTATGGAACCACTAAACGCCAATATCCATCTACCTTTTGTGAAATCCAGTCTGCATCCACCTCTGAGAAATCTGACCAAGGGAATTGGGTCGGGCTTCTACTAAACCAGTTTTTGGATGCTGGTGGGTGGGGGCATCGTAAATCACAAAGATGTGTTCAGTCGATACAAAGACCATAGAAACCTGAGCCCAGCATGAAATGGAAGAGCCAGTGGGAAGAAAGTGAGGGTCAGGATATGCATAACAATCCCAACTGAGGTGTCACACCAGAATCTCAGCGATGGTGGTGGGAGGTGATGCCATGTGAAAAAAACACAAAGCTATTATTTTCTTTATAGAAATAGAAAAAAAATACCCAGCATTTCCACAATGGAAAGTGCTGAAAGTAAACCTTCATCAGATCTTGCTGGCTGGTGAAAACAGGATGTACACATCTCTTTTCCTCTGGGAGGTGGGGATGGGAGCGGAGAGGGAGGCTTGCTTCCTCCCTGGGGGAGCATGCTGGAAAGACCCAGAGGTAAAGGCAACACATTTCTAGGCTTTTAAAGAGGCATGGGTTTAAGAAAAAAGACTGAGAGGCTCTGACTTAGGCAATCATGAAAGGGGTCCCACTAAGAATCAGGAAACCACGTTGGGTCCTACGAACCAGATAACTGGGAGCAGGAGCCAGAGGGCCTGGACTTCTGTAATGGGGTATGAAAGCAGGTGTCTGATCAGCCCTGGAAGCAGACACAATGGCCTCAGAGTACTTACTCCTCCGGGAAGGTGGGGATGTGGCTCCTCATATTCTGCTGGATTCATTGGTTCCAGAAGTGAAGAGGTTGAACGTGTAGAGTGAGTTGTTTTTATCTGAAGATGGGCAAGGGAGGCTGGGGCTGATACAGTTATGATCATTTTTTAACTTTTGTCAAATATATTTGATTATGGAGCTATATTCTCGATGATATAAATATGTAACATATTACAACAAATTCTAATAAAAATAAACCATATTCCTTAATAATAATACAATATTTGAACATTTACTCTGTGCCAGGCACTGCAATTTGCACCTTATGTGCATTATTTCTAATCCATACAACATCAAGGTAATTATCATCAGCTCTAGTTGGGCAGTTGTGGGGAGTGGAAGGGATAATGATGCTGGCCTTAAAAGCAGAGCTGGGCAGAGCAAGGTTCTGGGGGACAGAAGGTTCCCCAGTGCCAGACTGAGCATGGCAAAAGGGTGAAGCAAAAGGGAAAGAGGGACCCTGAGGGGAGTGATCACAGACCAAAGACTTGTCACTTTGCTTGGAACCCATAGTGCCCCTTCCTAGCATCCAGGGATATTGCTGAGAGTCCTCGCAGAAAAGGACTGCAACCTTATTCAGACATAACAAAGGATCACCCCAGGGACCACTGCTCCTGGCTTTGGGGCCTTGTATAGTCCCCTCCTCTTGAGTAACTTGCTTCTGAGGAATAGAATACGGTAACATTGGGGGATGTCACTTCTGTGATTAGGTTACATGTGATTCTGACTTCTGTCTTGTGAATGAACTCTCTCCCTTCCTGGCTGTGATGAATCACGTTGCTCAATGGGGGAGGCCCATGCGACAAGGAACTGAGGGTAGCCTCAGCCCAACAGCCCTTGAATAATTGAAATTCTGCCAACAACTAGGTGAGCTTGTGTTTTTGTTTGCTAAAGCCTGCCGAAGCAATATACCAAAAATGGGTTGGCCTTTACAATGGGGATTTATTGAGTTATAAGCTTACAGTTCTGAGGCTGTGAAAATGTCCAAAATCAAGGCTTTGTCAGGAGATGCTTTCTGCCCAAGCTTGGAGATCAGACACATGACAGGGCACAGTGGTGTATCTGCCTGTCTCTGCTTCTGTTGATTTCAGCCTCTGGCTCCCAGGACCTTCTCTCTCAGCATCCAGGCATCTCTCGTCTGTCTCTGCATGTTTCTCCCATTTATAAAGGACTCCAGTAAGAGGATTAAGACCCATCCTGGTTCATGCAATCTAATCAAAGGCCCTTAACTGAAGTAATTTAGCTGCCAAACTTGCCAGGCAAAAAGTGCAAGAAAGAAACCACTCCCTCCTTTGAGTGTTAATAGTAAAAATTAGATTCAGGTAATAAAGGGTCTGAAAAGTTTGTCTATGGTGTCCTGCTATCTCTTTGTTCAATACTGCTCTCTCCCTAGCTCTGCCTTCTACCTTCTCCAAGAGTCAAACCTGAAACTTATGGCTTAAAGTCTTCTGTAGACTGACAAGTCTTAACCCCATAAAAGAAGGTGGGGACTTTAAGTGGAGATGAAAACACACTGGCTGTGAAACCCAAAGAAAGAAAACTATAATCACACACTTTCACCCCTCTTCTCAGCCCCTGAGCTCTTCAAGGATGAAGGTTCTGTGTCTGAAAGAATGTTCTTCATTGTGAGTAACAGAAACTCCAATTTAAATGAGTATATGAAATAAAAAAATTCAAAACTTCACTCCTGAATGAAACATTTATGAAGTAGGACAGCCTTCAGTTAGGGTTTGGCCCAGCAGATAAACCATATTACCAATGATCCATTTTGTTTTGTTTTGTTTTGTTTTCTTTGCTCTCCCTTCCATCGTTAGGTTTCCCAGTTGTTACATAATAGCTGCCAGCAGTGCTGGGACTGTAGGATGCCTTCTTTTCCTCAGAGAAAAGAGAAAGCTCTTTTTGGTTGTTCCTAGGAAAGAGGAGAGAGACTCACCTCCTGAAGTAGCAAGATCACATTTCCTTGAGGCCTACGTTAAGTTATGATCCATTTCTGAATCAAATGTATGGCCAGGGGGTGGGAAATACTGGTTGACTGCACTGAACAAAGTCTACTTCTAGAGCTGGGGGTGGGGTCAACCTCAATTTCTGTGGGTAGGAAGTTGAGGATTCGCCAGAATGCGTGCTGAATAAGTGAAGGGATGAATGAATGATGGCGGAATGACCATCTTTCTTGGTAATCCATTTACATTTAGGACTTGGTGCTCTATCTGAATAAGGCTCCAGCCCTTTACTGACAGGGCTCTTGGCCCCCTCCCTGGATGGCGGGAAGGGGCACCACTGGTTCCAAACAGCATGGGACTTAGCAGCAGCGGCTAAATCTGGAAAGGCTGCATAATCCCATGGGAAGTACACAGGCTTGAGTCCAGAGATTGGGTGTGCCTGACCAGACCTGTTTGCTGCAGCTCTCTCCTCCATTCTCCTCTGTTTGGTATCACAAGGGAGCTGACCACTGACCACTGTAATTCTCAGCCTCTTTGCAACACTCAGGTGGAAGACAGGAGGGAGGAGGACGGGAGAATCGAGGTGTTTCTCCCCCCACCCCCTTACGCTTGATAGTGTTCTGGTGGACAAGCAGCCACCATCACCCAGCTTGGGGGCCCTCTCTTTGCTCCTCCAGCTTGCAGGCTGTATAGCCTCCTGCTGTTGCTAATTTCTAGCTTGACTCATCGTTCCCTGCTTGGCTTCACAGCAATTCCCTCTCCAGTATAACCAGCTCCGTCTGTTTGAAGTTCTCACAGTGGCTTCTATTTTCCTGGTTAGACCACCTCAGTTTGGTTCCTGGCTTTCCTTTTTCTTTACTGTAACTCTTGACAGTTTATTCAGCCTTTCTGAATCGAAGTTTTCTTGAATGCCCAAACAGGGGAAATTGTATTTTCCCTGCAACTTTGTGGAGAATTACATGGCATGAGATAATATATATTAAAGGACCTTGGAGAAAACCAACACAGAATAGATGTTCAGTAATTCTACTTCCTCTCCTCTCTCTTCCTCCTTGTTATGCTTTAAAGGCTCCCTTTAGGAGGTAACTTTTGGGAGAGCAATATTTGAATGCACGCTCTGGAGTCAGGCTGCCTGGTTAAAAGCCAGCTCTGCCTAAGCTTGCTGTATGGTTTTGGGCAAGTTCCTCAGCATCTGTGAAACTCATCTATAGGATGGTGCTAATAATAGGCCCTTTATGCCTCCCCTTCCCTGTCTTATCCCTCTACTGCCTTCCCAGTTTTCCCTACACCTCACAAACACGTCACTTGCATTTGATTCTTTGTTTTAGAGTCTTCTCCCAGGAAGCCCAAATAAGGCATGGTCCATGTAAAAGATTTAGCACAGGGCAAACTCTAAAAGCAAAACAAAAATAAACAAATGAAAATTATTACTATTAGATTACCTCTTACTTCTATTTCATCTCAAAAGTTCCTGTTGGTTGAATATCATAAAGCAATTCATTGTTCTTTTGAACTCTTTAGCTTTCCTTTGATGCTTTCAATTTCAGGGCCTACTTCAGATATAGGAGGCTGTTTTTGTTGCTATTGTTTTAAATTTGAGATAAAATGCTAGCAGCTGTGAAAGTTTGTTACCCAAGTCACGGTATTTTTTAACATTATTTTCTCCCGATGGATCTCTTGATATTTTGGTGAATAACCAATGAACTCCCTCCTTTTCATGTTTTTGTATAAAATTAGCTGCTTCCAGGATGTGTGCCTGATTAATGAATAGAAAACGATGAATAACGGAAATATACCCATGATAATATGGTAATGACACCAAAGTATATTTGTGTTATGACATGAATCCTAAAGGTCAGGCTGTTCTAGGAATTCTAAATTTGTCTTACAAGCCATTTGTCTTTAACTAATGGAAGGGTGAACTTCAAACAAAATGACCTTAGGCCTTTGTTTTGACAAACAGTTAGATATGAATTCATATGAAATTCACATGAGCAAAGTCTTTTCTTTGTCACGGAGTAGTGCTTCTGTACGTGTAGATTCACTTGGTTGATTTTATCAGTACTTCCTGCTTAAAAGAAATGAAAAGAAATAAGTATCATGCATAAGTGTATTTGAATTATAAGGCATGGGACTCTCTGTTGACATATTTTATTTAGCAAATTGGTTAAGATTATAGGCTAGATAGTAAGGTTGCCTGGGATCAAATTCTGATTCCACAATGAATCAAATAGTTGATTTTGATCAAGTTGCTTAACCTCCCTACCAACTCTGTTTCCATATCTATTAAATGACATTAATAACTGCTTATTCCTTGAGGTTGTTACAAAGATCAAATTGGATAATTCAGGCAAAACACTTGACACAGTGGCTGGCACATGGAAAGAACTCAAGAGGTGTTAGTTATTGCTATTCATTTTAAAGGAACTCTCTTCTGCCTTTTCTCCTATGAACTAGAGAAAAATCAATGGTCTGTAAAGTTTGCAAATATTCTGAAGTTTTGTGCATATGAAACGATTTATTAGTATCTGTCTCCAAATGTCTGTCTTTATAATTTGTGGTAATCCGGATTCAGGAGCTACAACATTATATTTCTTCATAGCAGAGCTTTTCATACACTATATGCCCCAGTTAGAATTTCAGTCCTCCCTTTAGTGGCTTCTATAATACACTTTCCAACAGTGTCCTATACACTCACATTCATCTCTTAGAAGAACCCTGAAGAGGCAATAGCTATTAGTTAGCCCTGTATAAACTCCAGATAGAATTTGGGTACGATTTGGCAATCTACATTTCTTTTTTTTCTGCGGAAATATTTTACTCAAAATTTCTCCCCAAGCCTCTTCATTGCTTCTCAAACAATTAACATGGGATTTTAAAACATTTTTTTTTTCTTTTCTAGTCATCTCTTTTTTTTTTTTTTCTAGTCATCTCTTTCTAATTTATATTTTCATTTTCCCTATTGCCTCATTCAAATTAGAGAACCAAAACAACTTTGGGGAAATATTACACAAGAAAATATGTTGGGAAATATGTATCCAATGACTTTCATGGGTCAAGGGAATTGTGCCATTTTAGCAGTGCTCATGCCAAGCAGGAGATGTATGTGATAAAGGACATCAAAGTCACCCAAAGTTATTTAGACCATTAAATAGAAAAGAGTGATTAAATAAAAATGTGCGTTTCTTACAAGAGAAGGTAAGCCTAAATTATAGAAGAAAGTTTAAGTAGACAATGCCTTCTTTATCCTCCACAGAAAGATCAGAGAGGAATTATTGACTGGGGACTGATTAGGTTTTGGCAAATTAGAAGGAAAAGAACTTGTTACAGAATACCTGGAAAAACTGGGGCATTCAAATGAGCAGTGTCTGGTGAACTGCACCCGATACTTTTCCAAGAACTGCAAGCAATCAGCCAATATTTCTGAGAAATTGTGGAAAGGGGTTGATGACCTTCCAGGCTAGCAAGCGGAAAATGGTAAAGCAACATTTAAGGAGAAAAAAATAAAGGTAGGTATTTGTTTCAGTTTCATAGACGCTACAAATGGGTTGGCTTACGCAATTGGAATTTATTGGCTTACAGTTTGGGGACTAAGAGAAATCAGGGCACCAGCAAGGCTTTGGTGTTCTGGGGCTGGCTGCAGGCCATCTTTGGTCCTTGGCTGCTCTGTCACATGGCAATGCACACGGCATTCTCTCCTTTTTCTTCTGGGTTTCTTTTGACTTCCAGCTTCGGGCTCCTTCCCATGGCTTTTCTCTGTATCTGACTTTCATTTTGACTCTAAAGGATTCCAATAATCCAGAATAAAGCCTGACCTGATGTCGTTGGGCCATACCTTAAATGAAGTAACATCTTGGAGAGATCTGATTTACAATGGGTCCACACCCACCAGAAAGAGGACCCGGGCCACGAACATGTCCAAACTGGGGTACAGAATTCACTCCACCACAGTATTGAAAGGTTTAATACTACTTCCTGAAAATTACTGAAAGAACATATCAGATAATGAATTAAATGAATTAGCTAGCATCTGTGAGACATAGATTATTAGAAACCAACAAACATAATGTTGGCACAAATAAATCTTTCTCAAATTATGTAGTTATTTATGCTGCATGGATGGCCCATGCAGACAAGGCTAAAGCAAAAGATACACTTTGCCTTGATTGCCCCATAGTTTTGGGGTCCTGACCCTCACTATTCTCATCATCTATGTAAGACATTCTGAGATACTGACAGTACTTCTAAAGCTGGTAGCACAATGATTTTCATCATGCATGGCTACTTATTGTTTCCATGTGATTATTTTTTCTCCATAATTGGAATATGAACTTTTGAAGTTCAATTAAGTCAGACCAATTTAATCAGCATCTCCAGGGGTGGGTCTCTGTCTTCTGTAATGTTTTAAGCTGTCCAGTGGTTCTGATACCCAGGGAGGTTGAGAACTACTGTCTGAGATGGAAGGCATAGCTGCTCTCCACCCCACAGAGAGGGATCAGAGTGGAGATTCCGCCAATCAATTGAAAGTTTCCTCGTTGCCCTGTTGGCTTTTACTTCCTTTCTGCTTTCTAACATGGCAGTCTCCTTGACTAGGAAGTCAATTATCTGCTTTGAAATTGTCCTGTCCCATTTATCCTTCAAGCCCCAGGTCAGTTTTCACCTCTCCTTGAAGCTCCCTGTCCCCTCTGAACATCTACAGTCTTGCTGTTCACAGTGTGGTCCCTGAACCAGGAACACGGAGCGTCACCTGAATGCTCACTAGAAATGCAGAATCCCAAGTTCTGTCCCAGCCCCACTGAATCAGAATATGCATTTTAAGAAAATTGCCAGGAGAGCAGTATGTACAATGCAGTCTGAGACGTGTCGGTAGACAACATGGATAAGTCTAAGCACTTCCCCGTGGGTTGTCTTATATGGTTTACTAACCAATTAATCAGCTGTTCTTGTCTTATCAAATAGATTGTATGTTCCTTGGTGGACAGGCCATCATCTTACAGCAGTTTTGCATTCCTCTATAACTTTTTTTTTTTTTTTGAGGTACTGGGCCTGGGATTGAATCGGAAATCTCGTGAGTGGGAAGCGGGGGCTCAACCATTGAGCCATATAGGCTCCCTTGAGTTTTCTTTTTCATTTGTTTTGCTTGTTGTTTGTTTGTTTTTTAGGAGGCACCGGGAACCAAACCCAGGACCTCCCATTTTGGAGGCAGGGGCTAAACTGCTTGAGCCACATCCGCTCTCCCTCTATAACTTTTTGTATATAGACAAGCAAGGGTTAGTAACAGTTATATTTTCTGGACACCGATTATGTGCCAGGCATTGTGCCAAACGCTTCATATAAGTCACTCCATTAAATCCCTATAGCTATTGTGCGATGTTGGATTGAATGCTCATTTTAGATGAGGAAGCAGAGGTCCAGATTGGTTACCTAAGTTACGCCAGGCCACATAGAGGGCAAGTAGCAGAGTTGGAATCTAAAGCCAGGTGACTCACTATGTACTCAGCAAATGGTGGTTTCATAATTCAAGACTTAAGAGAAGATGACATTAATTCAAAGCCCTTTGGATTTTGCTTACAAAGGTGGAGATAATAGGCAGAGGCCCAGGGCCCCATTTAGAGCCTTTGGCAGGTTTGTGGAAATAACCATGGACAACAGCTCTCCTCCCTTCTTGCTAAGCCGTCGTGGTGGCATATCCTTTGTCGGCTTTCTCTCCTTTAGCGTAAACAGTTTCTAGGATTGATGCCATTTGTGTTGTTTAGGTTGGCACGACTCGGCTGGCCTCTTCTAATATTGTTCATCTCTTTGTTGGTTTTTGCTAAGAGCGCTAGGCTGATCTTGGTAACGGCAGCTGGAGGGCAAGTGTGTGCCTGGTCTTATTTCAGTTGGCTGCATTGGTTACTGTGACCATAGACCAGTGGCTAAGAGCAAGGGTCTTGGCAGCAGGCCAGCTTGGGTTTGAAGCCTGGCTCTGCTGTGTGGTTAAGTTGTTTCACCTCTTTATACCTCAGTTTCCCCATGGTGCCAACAATACCTACCTCATAGGATTATGAAGATAAAATAAAATAACCTATTTAAGCCCCCTAGGACACAGTAAACCCTCAGTAACCTCTCATCAACGCAAGCTAGCTGCCTTGTTTTTCCCTCATTCTGGCTCTCAGTGTTTAGGGTAAAGAGTACCCAATGCACTAAGAATTTCATTTCTAGACTGTCTTACTTTACCAGGCTGCTATGACAAATACCGTACATCAGGTTGGCTTACACAATGGAAATTTATTGTCTCATGATTTTGGAGAAGTCCAAAAACAAAGCATCAGCAATGGTGAGGCTTGCTTTCTTCCCGACATCTGTCACGTCCTATTGCTGGCTTGCCACAATCCTTGGGGTTCCTGCCACATGGCCATCTGGCTCTCCTTGTGTCCACTGCTGACTTCCAGCTTCTGGCGGCTCTATATAAAGCCTCCAGTAATACAGATTAAGACCCACCCTGATTCGGTTGGCCCCATCTTAACTAACAATAAAATCTTCAATAGGGGCTATTTGCAAATGAGTTCAAGCCCACAGAAATGTAGGTTAAGATTAAGACGATGCCTTTTGTTGGAGTACATATTTCAATTTACAACATAGATTTTTTTTTCTAGGTGGGTCAAACAAGGCCTTTAAAGAAATTGAAGTCTTCAGCAATGCATATATCTCTGAGTTTCTGTCATCACATATTACAAAGAGTGAAGAGGCAAGAGCACTGGTTTGGGAGACCAGAAACACACCTTTCTTTTCGATTCTACAGCGATATCATCTTGGGCAACATTCAGCCTCTTGGAATTTCAGCTTCCTTATCTTTAAAATAAGAGGGGTGAATGACCAGATCTCTAAAATCGTTTATAGTGATTTTGTAGAAAAAGGGATTTTTACAATCCTCATCCATAGAAAAGAGGAAACTATAGCACAATGTTTCCAGAATCTATGTTGTGCCCTGTAACTATTAAATATTCAATGCATGAGAGTATTTGTGGGTTTATTATTATAACACTAATTATTGTATTATTGTTATTATAATTATAACAACTTTGAATTTTATTTTCTATGCAACTCCAATATTTATTAGTAGTTTTGGCTAATGACATCTTAGTATGGTTCACACCCAATAAATAAAAACAAACAGGCAAACAAATTAAACAAACAAAAAGTCATTCCTAATTCACTCTGAGGATGTGGAAGGATTAGCAAGAGAATATAAAGTACTTAGAGTGATTTGAAAGTAAGTACCAGCTTTGTTTCTGCAGAGTGCTCCTCCAAATTCATGTAGCACTGCTATTTTATTTGATACTTGGTTCTGTTTATAATTTACAACTTTTGTGAGGCAGGAAATCCTTGAATATTATTGTGCATCCAAATACAAGTACATTTTGGTCCAGACTGAGTAGAAAGGAATCTGGATTTCATTTTGCTTACTATATGCCTACTTCTGTGGGGGAAGGCAGGTTACTAAAAATTATGAGTTGGCAAATATTT
Organism: Chaetophractus vellerosus; assembly: GCA_004027955.1. NCBI lineage: Eukaryota > Metazoa > Chordata > Mammalia > Cingulata > Chlamyphoridae > Chaetophractus > Chaetophractus vellerosus. Next base: position 20,275 of record PVKH010003426.1, read on the forward strand.
GCCATTTATTTCCAAGACTGTAATAAGTGATACAGAACTACTGGGCTGAAGGAAAACTTTCCACATGGGTAATATGTACCTAGAACCAAAATTCCATTTGCCAATTCAGTTGAAGTTGGAGTTGTGAAAAAATAGTTGGCACTTATCTCCTTAAACTGACCATGTTTAACACATAAGCAGGCAGATTTTGGTCACACAAAATATAATCTTAAACTTCTGCAGAATGTTATGAGGAAATGTGATAAGCCTTTTAATTTATTTAAAACTTATTTTCACCTACATCTAAAATTGATTTGAGGTGACTAAGGCACTAAGAAATTTGAGCTGCAATAGAAATTCATCGTTATTTGCTGTGCTGGAGGTAGGTGATTTGGCTATTAGAAGCTTAATGTGCTAAACTGTCATTGTTTGGTAGGGATTTATAAGTTCTTTCATTGCCCCTTCATTTTCACATGTTTTCATTAATGCTGATGTTTCAGAAAATGAATGCAAATACTGAGACCTGTACTTTTGAGAAAGCAGATTCCAAAGGTTTAGTATTTGAATTCGTATACGGTGAAGTGTGTACTTGTGCACAGATGGCAATGCTAGGTTATTTTAAATAGAAATTTGTTGTCCTTGGATAAATTCTCATAACCTCTGGATTATAATTTATTTTATTTAATTTTAAAATTCAGTAAGTCTTTCTCCCCAGAGAGTTGATTTTTACAGAGAAGCAGTGGAAAGGGTACTGGCATTGTTTCCAGGAAATTTTTTTTTCCAATTTTGCCATGCAAGTGGTTAGAATAGTACAAAGTGATGGAGAATTCCTGTATTTCATTGATTTAAAGACATACATTCTGACCACCCCCTCAGCACCCACATTTTAACATGGTTGAAGTAAGGATGCACCTCAGAGTCGATAATGTCTTATTATTGCTGTCACCAAGCTGCTGTCAAGATATAGTTTTCACTGCTTGTGTAAGAGCATACTTGGTTATTATTCCTAATGGGGTGAAAAACAACCGTGATCCTGGGTGCTACATCAACAAACCATTTACAGACCATCTGACATAGTACCATGAGTTCTAGTAGCCTGAAAACGTTCTGTTGACAGCTTGATAACATCATGGTATAGCTTGGTAAAGTGCCAATATCAGAGCTTGCAGATGGGTGTCAAAGGATTAGCAGAAAACCCAGAGACATTAGTAGAACATTCTTTGAGAGCTCTATATCGCCAATATTTTAAGTTGGAAATTTATCCAGAAGGTTGAACTCTGCATGGGAAGAAATTTTAGGAATACCCTAACCAATTTATTTCCCTTATATACACATATGTGCATAAGAATGATATATGGTAAAAATTATTCTTATACCATTAGCACAAAATAAATATTCTAAATGATCAGAAAACATTGACCATAGGGTAATTAGTAGATTTTTCCTTTCCTATAAGTACACCAAGTAATAATTTATGGTATCTTATTTTAAACAAAATATGGTATTTATATATTTGTGTCAATCTCTACAACCAAAATGATTAGGGCTCCTGATGATGGAAAATTAGCCCCATGTGCCCAAAAAGTTGAACATAGTTAAGGGAAATTCAAGACATCCTGCATCATCGTTTCAAAAAGCCTGGTGTTCATTTGAAAGACCCACTGTTTTAGGAGCTGTCCCTTTGATTATGGGAAAAAGTGAGAACTTGGACAATACAGATGTTTCCAATTTGGAGACTAAGGCAGGCTATGTGCCTGTATCTTATTCTGGTTCTTCAGGATCATGGGAATCTGTTTTCTGGTTCCATTCTGGTTCTACCCCCGCCCCTGATTTCCCCCAAGATCAACATATACATAGCAGTAAGCTTTTCAAAATGTACTTTATGCTAACCCCTGCCCCAACCCTAATACACATAAAAATATTTCTGTAGAATTTTCTTCTTGGGTCTTCTCAAGGGACTTTTGAGTAAAATGCTATAAAAATGAATTTTAGTGCTAAAGCTTATAATGATAAAGGATCTATCCTTCTGAATATTGACATGATGGAGAGATTTTAAAATGTCCTATTCCTCCAGGGAATACACATCCTGTAAGTTAGGAAAAGTCAATGAAACAAGCCACATTAGAGCTATAAGATGGAATGAATGGCTTGTTTGTAAGCCCAGGACTTCAGTGTTCATATTTTGTACAAATTTCCACAGATGCTAGGATCTGTGCTAGGATGCTAGGAATGGAATAGCTATCCCAAAATAAAGTAATTAAATGAAAATAAATCATTTCAAATTCCCTCACAACCAATGTTATCATACCGAATATCCCAGTTTAACAATACCACCAACCAAATTATTTCCAATCTTTGGCCAATGGCCTACTTTCTTCCAGTAGCATTCTGCATAATAAAATTCTAGGGCAGTAAAAGAAATGGGACAGTCCATGAAAGTTGTTACAATGGGATTTGGCCTCTTGTCAGGGCAATCTATTGCAATTACAATCAAGCTTAATATTCAGGGCATGAGGCTCTAAAATGCATACTGACTGCAGTCCCTGGAGATTGATGTGGAGCCACAGGACAAAAGTGTTTCCTAGAGTTTGCTGAAAAGGAAATAATGCTGGGAAGACAAATCTGTTTTCTCCTCTCCCTTCACTTTTCAGTCACACACACACACACACACACACACACACACACACACCAGTAAACAAAACCGAATCTGCCCTCATGGGGCTTATACACACTGTTGGAGGAAGACAGGCAATAAAAATAAGTAGAATATGTACACCATATAGTGTATTAGAAGGAGATAAGTGGGAAGGAAAAAATAGAGTGCAAGTGTGAGCTGGTGGGAGAGAGAGTGTGATGTAGTTTTGAATAAGGATAATCAAGATAGGTCTTATTGAAAAGGGAACTTTGAGAAAAAATTTGAAGGAATAAGGGTATGAGATCAACAAATATCAGTGAAAGAGCATTCCAGGCAGAGAGAACAGCCAACGGAAAGGTCCAGAGTCTGAAGCTTGCTGAAGTGGTAGAAGGAGCTGAAAGAGGCAAGAGCAGCTCAAGCGGAGGGAGCAGGGAAGAGGAGCAGGCAATGAGGTCAGGGGAAAGGAGCCAGATCACCGGGTGGTGGTGGTGGTGGTGGTGGGCGAGTATGTCGTCTGGAAGTCTCATTTGATTGGTACTTCAGGTACACCGGCTTCTTTCCGACTTCCAGATAACCAGAATCATCTCAGACTTTGCACAAACTGCTCCTGATCTTGCACTGCTCTTTACCAGAGCATGCCATGGCTCCCCCTTTCATTCAGGCAGGTCTCAACTGTAATGCCACCTCCTCAGAAGGGCCTCTTCCCATCACCCTGACCCATCCCCACATCGACTCATTTTAGCTTATGAAGTAACTCATCAATAAGAAAATCCACATATCTTGCAAAAAACCGGTGACTTCTATTTAAAGAAATCCACCCCCTCTGTCAAGGTACTTACTTTTATTTTTTCCTACCAAACAGGAGCAATAAGCTGCATAGACACTCCCTTTTAGTGGCAGAGCATTGGTGACCAAGGATGTAGGCCCTGAGTAGTTTCACTAGGGAAGGCAGGGTAGAGCTGAAAGGAGCCTTACAGACCAAAACATCTTACTCTTTCAATTGCAACCACAGAGAGTTCTCTTCTTTTGGTGTTATCAAAGCCAGTTTTGTAGTTAATGTTGCTTCACTTCTTTTCTGATAACCTGATAGGTACAGGACCCCGGTCTGGCCACCTCCTTGTACCAGTGGCAGGTTTGGAGACAGGCACATGGCCCAAGATGCACTAATTGCAGCCATCATTGGGACTTGTCTGCCAGAGTCATCAGGGAAGATGCTTCCTTTTGGCTGGGTTGCTAAGTGTTTATTGGACTATTAGTGACCATTGTGCTTGCCATATTGAAAAAGCTTCTTTAAGAGACAGTGAGGGGGGAGCAGATGTGATTCAAGCAGCTGAGTGACTGCCAACCCAAATGCCCATCAACAGATGAATGGGTAAACAAAATGTGATATATACATACAATGGAGTATTACTCAGCTGTAAGAAGGAATACAGTGTTAACACATCTGATAACATGGATGGATCTTGAAGGCCTTACGTTGAGTGAAGCAAGCCAGGTATTGAAGGACAAATATTACATGACTTCCCTGATATGAATTAAGCAAATCTAACTGACTCAGAGAGCTAGGGACTGGAAAATAGGTTTATAGGAAATAGAAGGATGTGAGCCTAAGCCCATATGGGGGAAACTATGATAAGGTGGAAGTGAGTAGTTGGGCAGTGAAGGGATATGACAGGGATGTAGGGATACTATGGGGTTGAGTGGTACAAGCTTGACAGGGGGATAGCGTGGGGAGGATGGGTTGGACAGTCCATCAAACTGGGGGGAAGGGTGGCAGAGGGAGCAGGTGAACATTTGGGATTGGTGGGTACTTGGGTGAAACTACAATGATGAGAAAACCCTTTTGGCAATATGACAAGGAAGGGTTACTGGTTTAGGGTATTGGATGAGGAGGCATTTGGGACAGGGAACACCTGGGGCAGTCTTCGAGAGAATGTGCTAGTGATCATTTTGTCATAGTGTGCTCTGACAGTGGGGGAGACCCACATAATGAGTGGGAAGGAGTTGGACTCCCACGCTGGGGAGGCCCAATATGTTCTCAAACAGAGGGGAGAGTGTCTCTCGAGAGCATGGACAGTTCCT